>JBCNJP010000463.1:0-21351 GCA_039602395.1 Deinandra increscens subsp. villosa
TTTGGAGCCTTTACTCATCCAATACACAGCTCCAAGTGCGGAAATCATGAATCCATGATCAAATCATAGTGTTTGTTGGTTGAAATCCTTAGATTTCATGTCTGAAACTCAAGAACACGTGGGTTTTCACACACACGTGCCTCTCTCTTCAAACAGCTCGTCCAGGAGCTTATTCTAGGTTATTCTAGTGATGCTATTTATACTGGAGAGAGCACAGGTCGTGATTGCACTGAAATCAAGAGAATGTTATTGAAGTTAGTGAGTTTTATGTCATCAGACTGACGAGATCGCCAAGAACAATAGTGAAATCGCCAAGAACACTTGGTGAGGTCAGCCAAGAACAAAACCCAGATCGCCAGGATCTTGGTGAGGTCGCCAAGAGCAACTCCCAGATCACCAAGTCTTGGTGAGGTCGCCAAGAGCAACTCCTAGATCGCCAGGATCTTGGTGAGGTCGCCACGAGCAACTCCCAGATCACCACGTCTTGGTGAGGTCGCAAGAGCAACTCCCAGATCGCCAGGATCTTGGTGAGGTCACTAAGAGAAACTCCCAGATCACCAAGTCTTGGTGAGGTCGCCAAGAGCAACTCCCAAATCGCCAGGATCTTGGTGAGGTCGCCAAGAAGGAAACCCAGATCACCAAAGCTTGGTGAGGTCGCCAAGGTCGGTGAGGTCTCCAAGGCTTAGCAGCGAGATCTCCAAGAGTAAATGAGATCTCCAAGGCTTATCAGCGAGATCTCCAAGAACAAACGAGATCTCCAAGGCTTATCAGCAAGATCTCCAAGAACAAACGAGGTCTCCAAGAACAAATCCAGATCTTTAAGACCAGTGTCCAAATCGCCAAGACTATCTGGAAATCACTAAGAACAATCCCAAAACTCCAGGAATCATTATGGGATCGCTAAGGGTTGTTATTATGAAATCACTTAGTGTTATTAGCAAAACCCAAGTGAAGGATGAAACCAACTCCTAAGGTGTAATGTTTGAGTTGCCACCAACCTAAGATAGGTCTTACAAAGGCCCTGGTCATAATCTCATAAGCTTCTTCATCATTTTTAATTCTTTTTTTGTCATCTTCAGAAAATTCATTCTCAGTTTTAGGTGTCCAAGCTTTAGGTCCTGTAAAATGTAGCGGCTTGAAAGGACCGTCCATCATGGTTACCCATAACCCCACACTTTTTAGATGGTTTCTAAAACTGCATTTCCAATCTTTAAAGTTGTCTGGAGAGAGCAAACGAGGAGGATATGTAGGATTAGTAAATTCTGGTGATGAGGATGTATCTAAACTCATTTTTCACTGAAAATAAGAAGCACTTGGAAAACATAATCCAACTGAAAACCTACAGTCAGACCGTAAACACCCTGCACGACCAAAAACCCCCTTTGCGATCGTAAACCCGTTTGCGATCGTATACTCCTTTGCGATAGTAAACCTCCTTCACAATCGAAAACCAACTTTACAATAGAAAACCCCTTTACACATGAGAACCTTGATTAAGAACCTTCAAGACACAAAAAAAGTAACTCGATAGAAATTCAAACCTGAGAACCAATTTTTTTAATCAAAAACATGTAACGGGTCGAAAACTTGCAAAGAAAGTCACTATCCCTTAAATCACGTAATTAGTTTGACTTTCCCGAAATGTTTTTTCAATCGAGAACCTCCTTGAGTGGTCGAAACCTATAAAAATCACTAAGACTCGCGAAAATTGTTAGTAACACCTTGAAGCACTTGGAACAAAAATGTTGAAACTTAAGAAACAAATTATTCCACAAGGTGTTGAAAAATTCAACAATCAATACCCCTTCAAAATCAATTTACACCAACTTAAATTGAGTGGCCGTTTACAGCTTTAAAAACTAGATGACGTGGATCACTTATTTTAATTAATTACCAATGGCACTATTGTAATTAACATGAACATTAAATTTCAATGTATGCAACTTATAAAAAAATGATGGCATAACCGTAATTCACTTAATCTTCAACACACGAATGAAACAATTGAAATCAGTTATCTACCCAGAACCTGCGACAATACTAATGTACGGCAAATAATTCGACCGAGAACTAAGCTATAAACGAAAACTGCTTTCCAAGAAAATGATTCCTTAAAATCAGCAACAAGATTGACTTTCCAAATAAACTGATTGATTGAGAACCTTCAAACCTGATCGAAAACCAAGGATAAACCAACCTTTTGATCAAAAATCACCAAACACTATCGAAGTCCAGTTAAATTGTTCTCCAAACCACTGATTTCGACAAGTCAACAATCAAGAAGCTTTCCCAAAATACACTTTACCAATCGAAATCCTGAACTCGATCAGAAACCAGCAGCCTGTGATCAAGAATCACCTGTAAATGATCGAAAACCACCACAAAATACCAAAAATTGATTTTCTCGACAGAACAAATTAAGTTGGAATAAAAAACACTTAAAACTCGAATGAATTAGAATCGAGAACCACAATGCAGAATCGAAAACCTGAAATAAATCCACCAAAACTCACAAAACCGTTAGTATAATCTTGAATCGATATCGTGCGAGCCACGAAACACACTTTTCTTGGCTCTAATACCAATTGTAAGTCCAGAATCCTTAAACAAACATGATATCGTTGATCAGTCGTAGGTGCGGAATCCCAACGATTGATTGATTCAAGACTAGAGGGAGATAAAATGAAGAACACAATCAAATATTAAAGATAAACCTGTAAAATGGATGAACACGAATCAAATAACTCGTCTGGTACACCAATGAAGATTTTCGAAAATCTCCTAGACACCCTCTCTGGTTTTCGATTTCCCTAGCTCCCCTGAATGGCCAACCCATACAAATAAGGCTTAAGTGTGTTTATATACTACACACATAAGCCTACAAGGCTATCCAAGCCCAAGCCCAAAACCTACAATTAAACTAACTAACTGTAGTAAACCCACTAAGCCCAGCCCACCTATATTTAATATTACAAGCCTCTAAATAATACCTTTACATATATCTGCATTATCAGTAAGCATAAGTTTGACATTTAAGTTAGATGATGTACCTAAAGTGAATTCTTATAGTGCAGGCATCACTAGCTTTGGATTCACATCAGCTATATCTCCTTTGAGCTCATGAAAGATTGAGTGAATCAAGTTGCAAAGCTCCCTGACTTTTAGCTGAGCTACCTCTTCTTCTGTTTTCAAATTTCTGACAACCAAGACCCGTTTTACCTTCTTTAACAGTAGGTAGTTCTCATCATTCCTTACGAGTTTGGTAGGCATCTGGGAGGCAATTGAGATCAGCCTTTGCCTTTCAACATCAGTCATTGCATCCAAATTGTAATTCTTCAATCTCCAATCAAAGGACCTTTACTTAGCCTCTCCCAATCAACTTTCAACAACACTAACTTGTGAATATTGATCGAATTCCTCTTGGAGCTCTTTGGCTAGCCTCTCATCCTTCAGCTACCCTTCTGGCATCTTCCACCATCTTTAACACAGCTTCAGCTACAGGAGTTTGAACAACCTACTGAATAGTTTTAAAAGTTTCATGTTTAACAGGTTCTTCGGCTGTACTTCCCATAGCTATTAAGGTTGCATCTATATCTTCAGCCTCTTCACTTAACTGTTCTTACGGTTGAACCTCAAGTGGCTAATCAAACCCAATTATTGAATGACGAGGGCCATATGTTGGATCAGTAGAGTTTTCATCTATTAGAATTACTTCCACCTGGGTTTCAGCTTGAATTTTCGGTTGAACTACCAGTTGAACTTCCGCTTGGACTTCCGGTTGAACTTCCGGTTGAACAATGTTTAGACCTTCAGTCACCACCTGAGGTTGGATGACCTCAGGTTCTTTATCTGTTAACTCCAAAATCTCTGTTCCTTCTTCTTCACCGATCAGATTTTCATCTCCTCCTTCAGACATAGTAGCAACTACAACAGATGCAGTGATGTCTTCAATATCAGTTACTGCCTTGTTGGTGGAAGGAGTGTTCCTCTCCACTTGATCACTGGCTCTTTCAGCCGGAAAGATAACATCTTTCAGTAATCTTGTGATCATATTGATGTGCTCAGGGAGATAACACCAAGTTTCTTGCAGGCTGAGGCTCTAACTTCAGCTGGTATTCTTTCAATTTCTTCTATTTCAATTATTTCAGGTGTTGAAGTCATCTTCTCCCCCAATTTGACAGTATCAACTTCATCAGCCTCTCTGTTTTGGTTTGAAGGACCTACCTCAGCTTCTGTTGGAGCAGCCTTCACCAATGTAGCAACAGTTGCATTCAAGTGATCAACCTGTGCTTGAAAATTAAGGTACAAATTCGTCAATTTAGGTAGTGTATAACTGTCCTCAACTGGCTTTTTACCAGTATCCCTGGACAAAACCAAGTTATCAATCCGGGATTGATCAACTGTGGTACCCATGGCTTCTTGGCACCTGAGATTCTCTTCAACTGTCTCAGCAGCCCTTGGTTCCAATGAAGGACCCATGGGTGCTGATTCAGAGAAGATTGTCGCAGATTGGGTCTTATCTATGTTACTGCTAGCACCAAGATCCAGTGGGGATGCTTTGGCAACAGCAGCCCGCTCTGCATGAATCTCTTCTTGACTCCTGAGATTCACCTCCGGTGAGGAATGGGGGTTCAGTGTAGCAGGGTCCAGGTCCATCGGAATGTTCTCATGTAATGAGGTGGGTGAATTAATAACACCTTAATTTGGACCGGGAATGGGGGCACTGTCACTCCTAGGTGATAGGGGTTGCAGGGGTGAGAATTGTGCATATGGGGATTGTACATCTATTTCTACTGACCCCCCCTCAAGAGGAGGTTCATCCCTAAGGGCATATCCTAATTTTACTAGTTTCTGTTTAGGCTTTTTTCCTTGAACGGGGTTTGAAGCTTCAGGTTGGTTAGTGGTACTAGGTGGAGGAGACCAAGTGACCACATTTCTCTGTCTCTTGAATATGACAGGAGGGGATACGGAAGAGGAAGTGGTAGTGGTAATAGTATTAGTGGAAGTTGTCCTCTTTTTGGATCTGTAAATTTGTAGAGTAGAAGAAGCTGGGACATATGTGGGATCAGGAACTAATGGGTTGATAGCCCTATCATCTTGAGCAGGGTGCTCAGTTGCTGTCATAGTTTCTGTTTGAACCTCAGCTTGAGTAGGTTCATCAGGACACTGCCTTGGAATTGGTAGGGGATGGTCAATGTCCTTTCCATGAAAGACAGTCTTGTTTAAAGCTAAGTTTGAAAAGGTTTTCTCATTTAGGTGGTTGGGTTGCAAAATTGTACCGCCCAAAACAATTAGGGGGTATTCCTCCCTGAGAATACATGTTAAAAACCTTGGGTACAATTTAGACATAATCTGGTGAAAGGTTTGTTTTTAGACCCTTAAAAATTAGGTTAGAGAAGTTGAAATTTTGACCTTTGACCACAGCATAGGACGCTGAGGCCTGTTCAGAAGCAAGTTCATGGCAATTTCTCCTTCTTTATGGTTTTGCTTCCCATTGAACCACCATAGCCACACTACTAGAAACAGGGCCTTTCTTGACGCGCGAACGATGACACACACTATTTTATGACGCGCAAAAATGTGTGTCATTAAAAATCTGTCATAAATTATAAAATCTTGAGGGTATATGACGCGCATTTTTGAGCGTCATAAAATATCTGTCATAAAGAAATAAATTAAAAAACACGGAGTACACTTTAAACATGCGCGTCATCCCCTTCCCGTCATTTTATATTTTTCATTTCCCGCTATAAAAAATTTCAGTTCCCGCTTCTCACCTAAAAAAATTACACATCTACCACTCGTTTCTCTCTCTTCACGACTTCAAGCCCTAATTACGACTTCCCCTCTCTTTCTCCTTCCTTCGTGAGATCTAATTTCAGTTTCCCCTCACCACCATCACTCTTAACGCCTAGATGAAGACGATTGGTACTTCAAGCCCTAATTACGACTTCAAGCCCTAATGACGACGGTTGTGCCTACATCTGAGGAGATCTCGTTCTTGTTCGTTTTACCGGCGAGATGTCCTGGGCTGAAGCCGGTCATGAGGTACAACGAATCTGTACGCTCTATTACAATATCTTCTTCCTTAGACAACGATTTACAGGTACATCATATGATTCGTTCTTTCTATTTATGCACGTGTTCGTTTTCAGCTTCTGTTTGCTGTCGATAACAATAAAATTGAACTACTTGTCAAAAAATCACATATTGATTGATGGTGCTATTTTTGTTAATTTGGTGATGAAACACGACTTAGGATCTGTGTTGAAGTAGGGTTCGGTTCTGAGATTCAATTGGGTTTACATGCCATCAGTCTAAATTTTTTTCTATTTGAACACCACATGTTCGACCAAATGCCTCAATTTTCATGGGAATTAGGGATTTTATTCTAAGCTTACAATTCATACCTTTTTCAGTTGTTTGTCTAGCATCCAGGGATCTTTATCTTTGTTGGCAATCAGCCATGTTTTGGCGATTGCCAATTGGCTTATTGGTCAAGAGAATCCTGTGAACATAGGGAGAACCAAGTTCGCCCTGGCGTATGGATCTTTATGATTTGAAACTGCGCTTCTTTTTGTAATTACATGAGTGTTTATAACTTGATGAAAATTGATTTTATATTCTAATTAAACAAGTGGATGTTTTATAGCTCTCATAGGCACTGATTCTGATACAGATGTTATTTGAATCTGTGTAACTGATTTTAATCTGTATAATTATTTTTGAAGTTTATAGGAGATTGTATTGTTAAGCTACAAAGTACAAACAGTGACCACTATCGTATTCACTATTCTGCTGTAAATCAGGTATGTTGTCTCATTTATTTTACTAGAATTCTTGACCTAGGTCTGATGTTTATGAGATTCAAGCTCATTCTTCTGTTATTGTAATCAATTTGTTCAAGAATAGTTCTTTAATGGTGTGATTACTTAATCAATCTTTATTGATGCTGATTAAGAAACTGTTTCCAAATTTAATGTTCCCACAACAGTCAGGACATCGAACTCGTAGCCCACCATTCATGGTTCTGATATACTTAATCCCTCTTTTGCGTTATTAAATCAGAAGCATTGTTTGATTAATTCTAGAGTTTTTTTCTTTTTTCCTTTTTAGCATGTAAATCTAATCTCTCAGCTGTTCTGTTTGATTTTAGAAGATCAATTTGGTAATCGTGATGCAAGTGGTCCGTTGCTTCAAATGGAATTAGCATTTCTGTTACAAGGAGTTGGTGCTGAAGTTGTTGGTAATCGTGATGCAAGTGGTCCCCTTTGTAAGTAAATAAGTTTAACTAACTCATAATTCTCTGCTGGAAGAAGGTATGATATGTATATATATTTTTTAAGTTTTCCTTCGTGGATATGTCACCTCGCATCGTTTATTTCATTAGGTCTCACTAACAAACATCACATTTATGCCTCTCAAAACTGAAAAAAGAAGGATGGGCAACTACCAAGAAGGTTTATAAAAACTTTGTTCTTCCCTTACATATAGATGTACACAACAGAAGTGTAAATCTTAGCATGATTATGTTTTATGGATTCAACACTTTACATGTGGTAATGATTGCAAAATTCCATGGAATATTATACAGATTTGGCCTAATGGTCTCAGATAATTTGATATGTGCAGCCCCTGAAGAACATAAATGATTAACTGCAGCCCCTCCTATTGTTCCTGCAGTTAAGTCCATGGTCAATCAGCATCCTACCTGATTGCAAGAACACTGTACAATACAGCAAGGGTGAGAAATATCATATTTATAAGACTGATTATTGTGACTTTAAAGTCATAATAATCGGTTTTAAAACACACACCAAACGTCCATTTCATTATATGTAAAACCACAACATAAAGTGATGTATGATTAACAGGTAGGTGCCCAGACCACACCGATGAAAATGACTCATGAGCCAACAGGATTTGCTTGGGAATCATATAATGGTCAATTATCAGGTGCCAAACATTATATTATAAAACCTTTATACCGGTGCTTTGTTATGATTAGGCTTTTCTTCTAAAAACTTTATACAAAAGGTCACAGCTTCTAAAGCATTATTTGACATCTAGACAAAGCGTTAGCTTTATCGAAAGACAATACGATTTCTAGGTTATTTATTCTATCATTTCTGCAGATCGGATGGCACCCATTTTTACGTAATCCCTCTACACCTAAAGAAGGAATTATCAAAAAAAGTTACTAGATAAACAAGTTTGGTTCTCGCGCTGATTAAACGCATGCTCGTATGACTGAGGTTTGTCATTTTATCTTCTGTTTCATCTATTCACTTCCAGTTTTCAATTCTAATGTGTATGGGTTTTTGCAGGTCATATGAAGCTTTGTAGGTTGAAGTAGCATTATCTACAATGTTGGCATTTTGTGTACTGTTTATCAAGGTAATAATGATTAATTTTAGGTTTTTACTAATCTGTTGAAGCTTAAGCAACTGGAATGAGTTGGTGATATTGCCTAATTTGTATAATCAGAACCATTTTTCCTGAAACATGTAGGACCTGATCAACCCCACACATGTTCTTCTTACACAATAATTTTTTACAACTTGGTTACATAAGTCTTTAGCATGAATTCTAAATTAATACTTTTTTAGAATAAAATAAATATTTTTTGGATGTTCTACACTTGTACAGGTCTATGTATGATAAAATATCAAAAATTCCCAAACTAGATAATTACATATATATATAAGATTGCCTCGAAATGTGACAACCTTTAACTTTGTAATGTTGCTACTAGATTTAGGTTTTTTTATCGATCTTTAACAACCAAACATAGATTGCCTTGAAATGTAACAACCTTTAACTTACTGTTTCTAATTTGTTGTTGTGCATTTAGAGGGAACATTATGTGAAAATATGGTTAGACAATATTGTTTCTGCTGCTCATTGCTATAGTAACTTTTTTGTTCAGGTACACACACAAGTATTAGCAGCAGATTTGTGCCTTTGTTGTTCATTTGTGATGTAGCTGCTTATATGCTAAAAAGAGAGTCAGATCCTAAGGTTAGTTGCTAGCTAGGTAGTTGACATATAATTATACGATTTTAATTGATTATTGCCTTTTGGATTCGGTATTGCTTGATTCTTTTCTACTGAATACAATGTTTTTAGGTTCTTATAGGTCCTTTTGCGTTGAATAAAATGGTATTGGCTCATGTTTGAATGGAGAGCAGCAACGACAAAGCAATGGATAAGTGAGTTAATTGCTATAATATGTTCATGCTGCTAGAGTTGTTCATGCTTCATAACATGCTGATTTTAGAGTTGTTGTTAGGCTGCTATTGTTAGAGACTTAGAGTTTATATTTTTATTTCATTGTTATAATCTTTTAGGCTGTTGTTGGTTACAGCTGCGATTTTCTGGCAAATTTAGCAGCTTATTTCGAATAGGTTAGCTGGATTATATGGTAATGGACATGGAGACGAGTTCATGGCCTTTTGAATCATCCCAATCCGAGTTTGTGTGACCAAGATATCACCAAAACAAGCTTAACGGGTCAAAACGCACCCATCAGGTTAAAGCTGCGATTTCCAGCAATTATAGCAGCTGATTTCGACCGATTTAGTTGGATGGTATGGTAAGGGACATGGGGACGAGTCCATTGCTTTTTGAATCACCTCAATTGGAGCCCGTATGAGAAAGATAGGAGAAAAACCGTTTTCCGGCAAATGATATTGTGTTAGCTAGATTTATTATTATAGGTTTATTGTTAGCATACCGAATCCATCTTTAACTTTGTAATGTTTGCTTTATATATGAAATGTATTATTTTGTTATAAGTGAATCTACTATTGATTTTGAGGTTAATTGTCATTAATGTGGAAATGAGTGAATCTAAAAAATATATATATTTTTTTTTTAAATTTTTTTTAGATTCATGACGCGCAAAAATGCGTGTCATAAAAAGATTTATGACGAGGGCTTCCTTGACGCTTATTTTATGACACAAATTTATGACGCTTTTTTGCGCGTCATCGTTTGCGCGTCATAAATGGGATGACGCGCATTTTGCGCGTCAAGAGGATTCTTGACCCCACCTTCCTTGACGCTTTTTTGCGCGTCATCTGGGCCCTTTCTTGACGCGCAAAAAGCGTCAAGAAAGGCCATTTTTGTAGTAGTGCCAATATTTCTAAAAAGATTTCGATACACCGATGAGTCAACAAACACATACTCGTATTCATCCCTTAGTTTTAACACCTTTCGAATCTTGGCTTCATCAATTTCCACTATTTTTCCCTGAACTATGGACACAATCCTTTCACTACCACCATCGTCCCCGGTAACCCTAGCGTGTGACCAGAACTCCTCCATGATTTCTTCAAAGATTATAGCTTCAATTGTCAAAGCATAATGAAGATGATAGTTCTTGAGGAAGTTTATCATACCATTATAGATGTTGGTCTTGCTGGGTTCTTCGAGATAAGCCACCACGTTATGTTCCACGGGGAACCTTGAGTCGCTGGCAGGCTTCTTGCCAATAGAACTCGCCTTAGGAGCCATTGTTGATTGCAGGTTTGAGAGAAGTTGACGGTTATTTTGAAGTTACGGAGAGGGTTTGGGAGAAATTTTGGGAGTAATTTCTGATTGGGGTTTGAGAGAAATGGGAAAATGACGGTAAATTAGGGCTTTTACCTTTTTCGTCGATGACGTGGAGGGGAGAGGTTTTAAATCGTCGATTCAGTAACTGATTTGCTGGGGCTTTATGGGTTATACGGTACAACTTGGTAAAGCATGTCATTATCCAAAAGAATTTTACTGAAACCTCGGACATTTAAAGCTTAAAAACTCAATGGGTAATTAAATGTGTATCCACATAAAAAGTTGTGCCTTCCTGGTAATTTAATAAAAAGTAACTTTGACTTGTTGACCCGGAAGTTCATGCGGATCCCATTTTCTCCTTTATTTTAAAAAACCAAATTTCTTCCGTTTGAACTATAAACGGAAGATTTTTCTGCTTGGAAGAATTGTTTTCAAAAAAAATTCCCACATAATTTACAAAGCATTTTTCCGGTTGAAGTTCACCCAGAGATTCTCAAAGGTTTTGTTCTCGCAGGTTGAACCGGAAGTTGCACCGAAAAACCAAAACACATGATTTTTGAAAATTTGTGCTAATCGTTCATAGTTTAGCAGCAGTTACTGACTATGAACTGAAATGTTTTCTAATTAACACAAGAAATTTTCATTTTTCTTTTCTTATTGTATCGAGAGACGGGCTCATGAGCACATGCTTCTCTTTTATTAAAATTGTGAAAAGTTTGTTAGTCAAAATTCATCATTCCAATGGCTGTGATAAGGTAGAAGAATCTAGCCTCATCAAAAGCTTTGGTAAACAGGTCAACCAATTGGTGATCAGTATGAACTTTGAACAACTTAATTAAATTCTTTTCTGCACAATCCCTAATAAAGTGATACCTGATATCAATGTGCTTTGTTTTGGAGTGCTTGACTGGATTATTGGTGATGGATATGGTACTGTTATAGTCTGCTAAAATGGGAGTTTCCATGAAGGTGATCCCATAATCAAGCATCTGATTTTGGATCCAAAGGACTTGACTACAGCAGCTTGAGGTAGCAATGTATTCAGCTTCAGCTGTTGATGTAGAAACACAGGTTTGTTTCTTACATTGCCAAGATACAAGCGTTTCACCAAAGAATTGACATCCTCCTGATGTTGATTTCTTGTCAATGTCACATCCTCCACAGTCACTGTCAGTGAATGCCTTGAAAGAGAAGTCAAAGTTCTTAGGATACCATAAGCCCAACTTAGGTTGTCCCTTCAAATACTTGAAAATTCTTTTTAATGCTAGCATGTGTGATTCCTTTGGTGAAGACTGACATCTTACATATAAGTAGACACTGAACATGATGTCAGGTCTTGTAGGTCCGAGATCAAACCAAGAACACGATATCTAATCACAAACGAGTGCGGAATCCTCGTGAGTGATTGATTCAAGAAACAAGTAGAAGAAATAGACTCAATCTATAAGAAAGATTGAATCTTGAATGAATATCACTACTTGTTGAAGCTGATCGTAAACAAGTGAGAACACAGAAATCGTAAACTGCCAAATGTATTAGAAAAGCTTTCTTTGATAGTAAACATATGAGGTATTTATACTACCTCTTACAAAACCTAGCCCAATAGTAAACACTAAGAGCCCAATCAAAAACATAAGTAAATTGGCCCACATGGCCCAAAACATAACTAACTAAGCCCAAAACCAATACTAAGCTAGCCCAAAACTAATGTTCATGCCTCAAATAACTATAGCCCAACAATCTTGCCCTAGGCATGAATCATTAGACCACTTATGGCAGCAGCAGATCGAATCTGAAAGTATTCTGAACGTTGTTCGACCACCATCCGTTCTCCACGATCTGATTCGGGGTTCCATGAAAGATCCCCACCCTTATAGCATTCTCCATGTCGTTCTCATCCCCGAGAATAGGTTGGGAGGAGAGGAGCTCTATATCTCTCTCTCCAAATCTAAGCAAATCGACCGGATCATAGAACCGGAATTGCCTCATCCTTTTGCAGAGCACCACCACCCCATGAGTTGTTGGGTCATAACACCAGCAGTCAAAGTTCTTGACAAGTGTACCGTCTTCAATCTCATCCAACATATTGATCACTCTTGTGTGTTTGGTGGGTGGTCTCCTTGCTTCACCAATAGACTCTCCAGTTACTGGGCCAGTGCCAGTCTCAACCCATCTTACTTGCCTTAGCTCAAAATTTGCAAAGTTATCTTCTAGATGGTTCAGCAAATTGTTTCTAATAAGATCTCCTTCAGGGCTGTTCCATCTGTTGATGTAAGGAGCTTTCAGCAGGCTTCTAATCTCAGGCTCAGTCCAGGTATGAAATTGAGCATGCGTTCTGTACTATTCCACTGGACTATAGCCGTCACGGATTACGGCAAACAGCTTCTTCTCAGTGTCGTAGTGCCAGCATAGGATGGTCTCACGACTCCCCCTTTTGTCTATTGAGCTTTCACCCACATCAATGGTGTATTGAGTGGGGGCTGGACCTTGGAAAAATTCTCTAAACCAGTTGTCGTGGCCTTCAGGCGCTTTGGAGATGACCCTTCCACTTCGGGCATAATCAGACATTGCAATGGAGTCATCTCCATCATCTTCTTGAGCAGCACTGGTACTTTGAGCTCCTTGAGATGAGCTTTGATCTGTGGCACCTGAAGTGTTGGACTCCACAACACTCTTTAATCCAGTAAACTTCTTCTTCAAGTCCACCAGGGCCTCATAAAGATACTTCATTCTGTTCTTGTCTGCCACTTCCTTCTCTTGTAATCTTCTGTTTTCAGCCTGGAGAGCTTTTATCTCATTCTCTCTGATTCTGTTCTGAGACATCAGATAGTTAATATGAGGATCAGCGCTTATCCTCATCTCAATTGGTAGCTCAGCAGCTTGAAGTGGACGGAAACTTGGTATAACAGTAGGCGGCAAGCTTGTTCCACTAGGGACACTTATTCTGACTGGGCTGGGTATAACAACAGTGTTATCAACCTCCATAGATTGCCTTTCGTCATGAACAGGGCTACGTTCATTCAAAGGAGGGCCTTCAGTTTGCACCTGGGCAGGCTGATCTTCAACAATTGGGACTGTTGATTCTACTTGAGTAGGTTGATATTGAGAGCTAGACTCAGTTGGATGAACCATTAACAGGCTTGAGCTAGTCGTTGTAAATTTGAACCTTATGCTTCTTATATCAGTCTTCTTCCTTGGAGATGGTTCACGAGCTGGGATGGGTTCTTCAAGAACATCCTCCATATTCAGACTCAGCTCGGGAGGGGTTACATCGCTGCTTGAAGGCATGTGCATGTCATCCCTTGATCTCTTGTGACTGATGGGTCCCAAATTCCCATATATGTCATCATCATCAACATTTTCATAAGTTGGGAAGATGTCGTCCATAATGTTTTCTTCATCCGAAGTGATCACCTCATCTTCTTCTTGCACATTAACAGCTGGAGTTACTGTTATATCTTGATCTTCTGCAACTGATGCATTAACAGTTGGCACATCGGCTTCTGGCTCAGGCTGTTCAATCTCTTGTTCCCTGGCTACCTCGGGAAATGCACCCCTCTTAACCCATTCAAGTCTTCCTTGAAAATTGTTTTTACCCTTTCTATCTTGGGTTTGTAGACCAAATACCCCACAATCCATCACTTTTATGTCCAACTTTTCTACCCTTTATTCAATCATTGGGTATTTCTTCATGACCACCATTTGTACAAACCTTGGTGTCATCAGGAACTTTTCTCTGGCGCTCAGGTCAGCATTGCCTATCCAATCTAATAACATCATCTTTGAGAAATTGAAGTTCCAATCCAAGGGCAATGCGACGAATGCAGTTCCATGAAGCTTGTTAAGCTGATAGAAGCTTGTTCTTTTGCCCAGAAAAGATTTCTGCATGTAATGCGCCAGGCATCTCCAGTAATGCGGCAACAGCTTCTTAAAGATAGGTGGGAATTTTCCTTCATAACCCATGGATTGAGCACCCGCCAAAACAACTTCCTTTGAATATTCAATCGAATCGATAGCACGATCATTGATGTTCAGCCCTTTTCTGATGTCATCCTCCTTAATCACAATCTCCTTGTTCTGAATCCTTGCAGTAATTGTTGTTTTATCTGCATCAGCTCTAGCAGAACCCCAGAACTCCCTCACCAGGATCTCATCAATAAGCACATTCGTCCTCAGGGCATGGTTTATTTTGCAAGTATTCATCCCGGCCACCAGAGAATAAAATAGTTCTTGTGGTGGAGTGGTGGCTTTAGATTTTGAGCTTGAGGTTCTGTTGACATCTTCTTTTGCATAAGGAACCCGTTGATGCTTGATTTGCTTCAATTCTTTACCCTACAATTTCACAGTGTGTGAAAGCAAAGTGAACTATGTTTGTAAGTTTTGGTATAAAACCGTTAATTTATTTAGTGAAAGCTTGCTCTCCATTGGTTTGAAACCAATATCCTTGAGCAAATAAGGACCATCAAGCCTTGCTTGATCATGTCCCTCACCCTGGTTGTCTTGGCTCCTGGGTTTCCTAGTCACGTCCTCATTTACTTCGGCCGCAACTAAAGGTGCCTTTGGGTCAAAAGATGGTCTAGCTACCATGAATTGGGTCTTATCTATGTTACCACTGTCCACTGGATCCAGTGGGGATTCAACTGTAGTGGCAACCCTATTCACATCAGCCATGTCTATACTCCTATGGCTGAAATCCTTACCAAAGTGTGGTTGGGGTGATTTTTCTTTAAGACTCTTCAACACATATCCTGCAAATATGGTTTTTGGAGATAGTGTATCATAAGAAGTACAAAAAATGTCATCACCTTCACTTTGAGGTGTACACTGGCTTGCTCTTGTTGGAGTTTTGCTAGTGAATGAGGGAAGTACATTCAAACCTATAGGTTCATCTCCTTTAGGAGAGTCAACTGTTGCTTGGCTATCCCTTTTGACTCTTTTATGCCTAAGGATTTTGTCCTTGGCAGGGCTTATAGTTTGGGTGGCTTTGGGTTGCACAGGTAGAGTAGACCTTACACCCTCTTTTTCATTGAACTTTAGATGTGTTCTTATGAATTTTTCAGTGATAATTACCTTATGACCCTGAACTTTTGAGCGTACCTCATACATTCCTTCAGTAGTCTTTGCTCTTGAGGCATTTTGCCAAAATTCTGTAATCACCACTTCGCAAATGTTTGGGTAAACAGTAAGAGCGTCGCAAATGTGTGATGCTTTCAGAAAATCAATCATTTCATGAAACACAGAGCATTTCTCTGTTTTCGACAGTAGTGCCACTGTATTTTGGTCAGCATGGAATAGGGCATTTGCATCCGAAGATGATTCCCCTTTCGTAGCTTTAGGTGCCATTTGTTGATGTTTGTTTGAGAATGAACCGAATCGGAGAAGTATGAGCAGGTAGTGGAGAAAAGTGAATGTTTGGAAGTTATAAAGTCGATTTGCTTCGGATCTAGTGATTTATACACCGAAATCAGACCGAAAGTTAACCCGAACTCAAGAACACGAAAATGTAAATAAATCTCAGTTTATAGCTCTAATTGGATCAATGTTTACATGAATCAACTCGTATACAACATCTAAACACGATCCTAACATCAATTCTCTCAGGAAAAACAAGATCGAAAACTCCTCCTTCACAAATTTAATCTCAGAGAACGGTTATGGGAGCTTCACTTTACCCGAACTAAGAAATACATATATATATGAAGCTCTCTTTGGCCCACTTCGGATGAATTTCGTATGAAACTGAACTTCCAGTTCGTTTTACTTCGGATGCAGCTTCTTCACAAATTTGATTATATGATTTATATATGAGATTTTATTTCTCACATATAGGACCCTCAAGTATTAATAAAAGAAACAAACTACCCTCTTACTTGAATTAACTATTCCAACCTAATCAACTAATGACACTACCTGAAATACACACACGTCACATATATTTTGCACCTACAAACTCCCCCTTGACGTGTATTGTATCAGATCTTCAAACTCTTTGAATCTGTTGTTCTGTTGTTCGATGATGTAGGGTAGGCATGGCAAGAAAAGGACTAAGTCAACGGAACCATTTGTAAAAGTATCCTTCATTAGCTTGTCCTCTGACTGGCTAAAGGAATAAACTCTTTGACAGCTTCAAAAGCATGCTTGCAATCCATTCTTAGATCTGTATTTGAGTGACTTTGATATTTTCAACCTGCAAGCTTCAGAAGACAGAAGTGCGGTTATCCATTTTCAAGCCTACATAATTTAATCTTGGATAAAAATCTCCTTTGGAGAACCAAGATATTTAGTTGTGAAAATTGATTTGCATCGTATGTCGATCTATCGAAAAGAAATAAGAAACAAAATCTTTTTCACTTTTAAAAAAATAGAATAAAAAAATACCTAAAATATTTTTGTATTTTCACAGCTTTAGGCTAAAGCACACCGAAAATCTTTTTGACTTTTCTGAAATGAAATGTAAATGCAATACATAATTAGACACTATTTTTGTCTTTTTGTGAGAAAGATCACAACATGAGATCAGATCAGCATCATGCATCTAGCACACTTCAATTTCAACCTTAATCAGCATGCAAGCTATATTGATTTCAGATGTAACATATTCATGTTTATTTCAACTCAGACAAATCAATTTCCATGGTTTTCGGATATGATTTAGGTATTAATTTTTAAACATAGATAACATGACACCCACACTATCAGGAATACAGGCAACACCATTTACGATATTTTTGTATTTTCTTTTATTCAAGCCAAGTCACATACAACAGAATTCTCATGCAAATATACTGAACTTGCTTAGCATCAGAATTTCACCACAGACATATATTTTCCAAAGTGTTTCTTGGAAAAAGAAAGTAGAATGCTAGATCTTCAACTCTATTGTCGATCTTTCGATACGCATGAGGACTTTGGCCATGTAACCGAGGATTGCATAGCTATGCGTAAGGAAATCGGCTATCTGCTAAGAAAAGGCTTCCTGAAGGGCGCTGACCAGTCTGCAAAATCCAGGGGCACTGACCAGACCCAGGATGCAGACAGATCACGCGGGTATCCTAAGCGTGCAGCGTCCCTATCTCCGGATGCAAAGGTAATCTATTTATTTCTGGTGGATCTGATATATGTGGTACTTCTTATTCTGCAGCTTAAAGGCATACAAGGGAGACCAAACCAGACGTACCCAAGAAATCAGCCAAAGCCTCAGTACAAGCAGATCTGAAGGATGTTACCTTCGGTGAAGATGACAGATGTAAGGTCATGGACCCTCACCATGATGGGCTCGTGATTACGCTCTACATAGCCAACCATTTCGTAAAGAAGATCCTAATTGACGGGGGCAGTTCTGTCAACATTATTCAACTTGAAACATTGACCAAGATGGGAATACCATAGGATGAAGTCATCGCCAAATCCACGGTCCTCGTAGGTTTTCAGTGGTGAAACAAAGAATACCCTGGGAGAGGTGAAGCTTCCAGTTTATGTTGAGGGGGTGAACTCGATGCAACGCTTTTGTGTCATGGATGCTCCATCCGGACACAACATTATCCTGGGCAGACCCTGGATACACGACATGAAAGCTGTCCCCTCTACATACCATCAGTTTGTCAAACTTCCCACACCCTGGGGAGTGGTCACAATCCACAGCGACCAACAGGAAGCGAAAGACTGCTACACTTCAACTATGAAGATTTCATCCAAAGCTCGTCAAGGATAGCAATTAAAGAAGAAGGCCAGGGATGTCCTAGAGGCAAGGGGGCAAGATGTCAAACAAGTAATCTTAAACCCATTGCATCCTGGGAAGAAAGTATCAATCGACACCAATATCCCTGGCCCCTTTGAAGAAGAGTTTGTGGAATTCCTCAGATTCAGAATATAACCTTTGCATGGAATACTGAAGACATGACAGGTATATCCAAAAATGTTATAACTCATAAACTTGGTATTGATGCATCTTACAGGCCCGTGCATCAAAGAGGAGGAAGTATGCCCCTGAGAAGTATGTGATAATCCAAGAAGAGGTGGACCGGCTATTAAAAAACAAGATGATCAAGGAAGTTAAGTTCCCAAGATGGTTAGCCAATGTGGTAGTAGTGGAGAAGAGAAATGGTAAATGGAGGGCCTGTGTGGATTACACAGACCTGAAGCGTGCATGTCCTAAAGACCCTTTCCCTTACCACACATTGACTCCATGGTAGATGTGACGGCTGGTCATGAAATGTTAACATTCATGGACGCCACCTCAGGATTCCAACAAATTCAAATGGAGCCAAATGATCAAGAGGATACGGCATTTATTACACCCATAAGTATTTATTGTTATGTTTTTATGCCCTTTGGATTGAAAATTGCAGTGGAAACCTATCAAAGACTGGTGAATATGATGTTCAAAGAAAAACTAGGAGAAACTATGGAGGTGTATATAGACGATATGGTGGTAAAGTCCCTGAATGTCAGCACCCCATGTCCAGGATGTTAAATAATCTTTTGACATCTTAGACAAGTACAATATGAAGCTGAATCCAGAGAAGTGTCATTTTGGAATAGGTGCTAGTAAATTCTTGGGTTATATGGTGACCAAAAGCGGAATCGAAGCTAGTCCTGAAAAAATTTGTGCCATCATGAACCTCAAGTCACCCGAATCAACCAAGGATGTACAAAGGCTGACAGGCCGGTTTGCAGCCCTGAATAGATTTATTTCCAAATCCTCGGAGTGATGCCGAGATTTCTATGACATCCTGAGAAAGAACAAGAAATTCGAATGGACGCCCTAGCATGAGCAAGCCTTCCAGGATCTGAAGACGTACCTATCCTCGGCACCACTCTTGATGAAGCCGAATCCAGGGGAGCCTTTATCATTGTACCTTGCAGTCTCAAGAAACACGGTAAGTGCAGTCCTAACCAAGGATGAAGAGGGTCAACAACACCCGGTGTATTATGTAAGTAAGAGTCTTCTTGAAGCTGAATCCAGGTATTCGCATTTAGAAAAACTTATACTAGCCCTAAGTATGGCTTCCACTAAACCTAGACATTATTTTGAGACTCATACTATACATGTGAAAACTAACTACCCTATAAAGTCTGTCTTGAGGAAACCTGAAATGTCAGGAAGGATGGCAAAATGGTCCCTGAAGTTGAGTGCTTACAACCTGGTATATGAAGCAAGAACAACCATAAAATCACAAAATCTAGCATACTTTGTGGCTGATTTCAGTAGCGATATCCAAGACGAAGCAAATCAAGAATTCCAGAGCCTGCAGCAAGAAGAATTCTTAGGATGTTGGACCCTCTCACAAACGGGGCATCCAATATCAGGGGAACATGCCTTGGAATCATACTAAAATCACCACATGGGGAAATGATACCCCAGGATGTTAGGTGTGGATTCCAGGCAACTAACAATGAAGCGGAATACGAAGCCCTGATTGCCGGCCTACAATTAGCTTTACATCTTGGGATCCAAAACATCCAGGTATACGTTGACTCCCTACTTTTAACTAATCACATTAATTGAACTTATGCAGTGAAAGGAGAAAATTTGGCCAAGTACCTAGAAATTCTGAAGGCTATATCCCAGAATTTTTAAATTTTCGACATTCAGTAAGTACCCAGGGATGAAAATGCTGAAGCAGATGCACTAGCAAACTTGGGGTCAGCATTCAAGATAATGGAGGATACACATATTCCCATAATCCACATACTAAGCCCAACAATCAACCAACACGAGAAACCAAAAGATATTGATCCTAGGGGCAGGGTCTTGGCATCCGAGACCCAGGATGCACAGTGTCCTGATTCCCAGGTTGATCTGTCATCCTGGACCAGACTTGTCATAGACTACTTATAGAATGGCTCCATCCCAAAAGGAGAAAAGGATAGCAGAGCATTCAGAATCAGGATGGCCAGGTATGTCCTTATAAAAGGAAAATTGTATAAAAAATTTGTTGCAGGAACATACTTAAGATGCTTGGAAAACGACGAAGCCCACGAAGTACTCAAAGACGTCCACGAAGGCGACTGCGGAAATCATACAAGGGGCAGTTCTCTAATGTCCAAAATCCTGAGGACAGGATACTTCTAGCCATCCTTGAGAAAGGATTCCTAGGATTTTGCCCTCAAATGTGATGCTTTCCAGAGACACGCCTACATTCCTTATCAACATGCCGAACCCCTTTATCCTATCCTTGCATCCTGACCCTTTATGAAATGGGGAATGGACATCTTGGGAAAGCTACCCAGGGCGCCAGGAGGTAAAGTCTTCACGCTAGCAATGACTGACTACTTCTCGAAGTAGATAGAGGCTGAAGCATACGTCCAAGTCAGAGAGAAAGAAGTTATCTCATTTATCAAAAGAAACATCATAACAAGATTTGGCATACCCTCTGAAATAGTGTGTGACAATTGATCTCAATTCATTGGCAAAAAGACTACTAGATTCTGTGAAAGTTGGGGATAAAAATGATAACATCTACACCAGTGCATCTTCAGGCTAATGGCCAGGCAGAGTCTAGCATCAAGATCATCATCAACAATTTGAAGAAAAGGATCAAGGAGAAGAAAGGAAAATGGGCAGAGGAACTACCATTAGCATTTTGGGCTGATAGAACTACATCCAAGAATGCCACAAGCAGTTATTCTAACATAAATGGTGGTCCCTGACTAATGACCTTGATACCGTGGATGAACTATGAGAACAAGCTGCTTGGAGAATGGCCGCATATCAACAAAGAATCTCTAAGACCTACAACAAACATGTAAGGATCTGAAGATTCAGGGTAGGAGACTTACTTCTAAGGAAGG
>JBCNJP010000464.1:0-21460 GCA_039602395.1 Deinandra increscens subsp. villosa
GTCTTGTTCAGATATTTCACATGACGCACATATTATGTATCAACCTAAATTATTATTATTATTATTATTATTATTATTATTATTATTATTATTGTTATTATTATTATTATTTTCAATTTTTAAGTTTTAGTTTTATGCTATTATTTGTATTTAGTGTTTATTATTTTTATTTATCTTTTAATTTGTTTTGTGTGTGGGTATATATATATTATATTTTATATTTTATTATTTTTTAAATTATTTTTATTTTTTTTAAATATGCTAAATATTATTATTTATTTATAATATATTGACTTTTTTTATACAGGTCAAAACAAAAGATTTCATTGTAATTTTTGTAGAGGAATTGGGTTTAAATATGAAAGATGCGTGTTTAGGTGAAGCGGTATGATGCGTGTTTAGGTGAAGTAGTATGGTCTTACTGTTTCTAGTTCTATTGTGCTCTGCTTGAGTTTTTATTATAATATGTTGAGTGCTTTTAATTTTCTAGTTTTTAATTTTTTTATTTTTATTTTTAATATTGATATAATTATTTTTTCTTTAATCATCTATCCTAATTTTAAATTATTATTATTATTATTATTATTATTATTATTATTATTATTATTATTATTATTATTATTATTATTATTTTCTATTTTTATTTATTTAGCTTTATTTTATTATTTTTATTTATTGTTTATTATTTTTATTTATCTTTTAATTCTTTTTGTGTGTGTGCATATATATATATTATATTTTATTTTTTATTATTTTTTAAATTAGTTTTATTTTTTAATTATGCTAAATATTATTATTTATTTGTTTATTTTTCTCTGTATATGTTTTTTTAGTATTGTTAGTTTTTCATTAGTACTATTAGTATTTTATCCGTCCACATGTTTTTACCAGTACTAGTATTCAAACTTATTTATATATTTATTTATGCAAGAAAATTTCTAATTAGGCTTTATAGTTTATTAGTTGGCATAGTATCTTGACGATGTGGCACGGTCATTAGGGACACTAGGGAGGTTGCTAAGGCCCTCAGGATCATTAACGAGATGGGCTCGCCGCTAGGATTGACACTTAATATTCGGAAGACGGAACTCTTTTGGCCATCCTGTGATGGTGAGAAAGTTCGGCCGGGCCTCTTCCCTGCTTACATTAGCAGACCCACCAAGGGGGTGAAGCTCCTCGGGCGGGGGGGGGGGGTGTTAGTGGGGATGGTCAGTTTATCCAGCGGTTGGCCGTGAGGAGGGCTTCTACATCTGCTGATCTTATGCGCCTCCTCCCTGCGCTTGACGACCCGCAATGCGAACTCCTTTTGTTTCGTTCGTGCATGGGGGTCGCTAAGCTTTTATTTGGCCTAAGAACATGCCCCCCGCTCATATGATGGCGGCTGCGGTTGGTTTTGATAAGGATTTGCGGTCGGCCATCGAGGATATTGTCATGTGTGGGGGTCCCTTCTTTGGGGACTTGCAACGGCGGTTGCTTCTTTGCCGATTCGGCATGGGGGGCTTAGGGTCTATTTGGTAGTCGAGGCGGCGTCGTACGCCTTTGTGGCTTCGTGTGCACAATCTTAGGCACTGCAAAACCATATTCTATGGGAAAGCGGGGTTTGTGGCATGGGCCCCGACTATGAGAATGCTCTGGATGGTCTCCATGATATAATTCCGGGTTTAGAATATGGTAAAATATATCCTAATATGATTTATAAGATGAAATGATAAGTATTGTAAAGTTTGAGGGGCTAAAACGTAATTTAGCAAATAATAAGGAAAATATATACAAATGTATATATATGTTATCGTACGAAGTTTGAGGGGCTAAAACGTAATTTAGAATATGTTATAAATATGTCCCATAATGTTTTGGTACATAAAATGATAAAAGGTTAGAAGTATAGGGGGCTAGAATGCATTAAACCTAAGTAGAAGGGCAATATATGCCAAAAACCAAATTCTGGCCGGAACTTCACTGGCTCGCCTATCGCGAGCCACTACTCTAAGCCCTGCGCGATACGCGAGGGCCACGGCTGCAGCAGAAACTTGACAGATTCGTTTTTAAGCCACGTTCGTCAACTTGGAGGCCAAGTTTGAGCTCCATACGCGTCAATTTCAAAGCTGAGTCACCATGGGACGTGTTAGATCATCAAGGTGCACCTGTAGCTATAAATAGGAGCTCGAAATCATCTGTACAACTCGCCAATTCACTGAATCTTAACCCGAAAACCCCATTTCCGAACCAGAAACTTCGTCGGAGCAATACGCACAAACGGTGAGGCTTCCTGAGCCAAATTTCTGCATTCATCCCTTATTTGGTATGCTTAACAATAATCTCTTTCAGTTTTTGATAATATTATGTCTAAGTATGGTTTCTAGAAATGATCTAAAATTAGGGTTCTTGAGCTTGTTTTGCTAAAATCGGGTGATCGGGTGGGAATTAGGGTCTAAATTTTTGTAGGTAATCCTAATTTAATATGTTTTAAGAAATCCCTAAGTTTATTTGACAATTGGAAAAGTTTTGGTATGGGTTTTGTAAACGGGTCAAAAATTAGGGTTTTCATGTCGTTGTTCGGCCCAAATCAAGTACACGGTTTTGAATTAAGATTTGCCATTTTAAAGGATATTATAAAATGTTATAATGGATAATACCCTAATACGGTTTTGAATAAAAATGAGTTTTGCTATAGAAACAAGAAAAATGGAAAATTAGGGTTTCGGAATATGGATATTTAATATAAAATAATCCGGAGGGTTTAGGGACTTGAATTTTGGTATTGTAACATATTTATATATATATATATAATAAGTATATATGAGGTTAAAATAGATAAATGCTAAAGTATTAAAAATACCAAGTTAATCGGATATTAGAAGTTCGTGCGGACCGGAAGGGTAAACGCCTGTACACTGAGGTTTCTGGCATAGCGAGGGTGTCGCATAAATCCCAACTGGGAAATGGCATACCTCCCTGGGTGATCCCGGAGTGAGCGTTTACTTATAGGAATGCGCGTCTTCATATTATCATTAAAAGAAAAGGATAATTGCCTATAAGGGCATTTTGGTCATTTTGACCTATTAAAAGGATAATCTTAATAAATATATAATATTAAGATAATAAGAGACGGCAATAAACATAGGGAGTATTTATTATATGAAACCTTGCGTTAACGCCATACGATACGCAAATTAGGTTAAATCGGGAATCGTTGCGGAAGTTCCGTTCGAGTAACGAGTTAAAGACATAAGGTGAGTTCTATGAGCCCACTCTTTAAATGTTTTAAATGTTTTAAATGTTTTAAATATTGTAAATGTTTTCGGGCTGATATACATACAAATGTTATGAAAATATATTCAAATGTTTTATAACTAAGATATTGCCTGTTTTAACTGTTAGAATTGTTAAAAGGTTTTTGATTGATATATACGTGAAAGGTTATGAAAATGATTATTGATGAAATGATTTACAATATTAAACTGTTAAGTGACTGTTGATTTGAAATATACGTAAAAGGTTATGATAGTGTTTACGGATAAAATATCCTAAACTGTTAAACTGTTGAGTTACTTTAGGAATGATATATAGGGGAAATGTTAAGGAAATGTGTTAAAATGCTTTTTGCATATTTTGTGCCGATACACCTATGTGAAATGTGTTAAGGCCTATAACTGTTATAAATGATGATTACCTCTTATAAACTATTTACGGGAAAGTTATAATAAAAGGATAATGAAAAGAATGGAACTTTTTATATAAAGCTTGAAATAGAAAATGTGAATGTTTGGTCTAAACTTATGTATGTGAATAAGTGTCAAATAAATATGATCTTATTAGCCTTGTTGTGATTGTAAGATGTAATATGTATTGGGATGATTCTATATCATATCCGTTTGTATTTAAGGTGTGGTGGATACGCTGCGGTACTTCCTATATATAAACACCGGTAATACAATAGGAAATGTTATAGAATCAGTCCAGTATAGGTTTCACTGAAGTTTAACAAGACCTATAACATTATGATTATAAAACACTTAGTTCCATATACGGGTGATGGACTGGTGTTGAAAAAGTTACGAGTCCAAATACAAATGTTATTTAAATGGGCTTTTAAAAAAGGTTGAAAAGGTTGAAAAGATTAAAAATGTTGAAAAGGTTAAAAAGGTTTTAATCTAAGCAGATATTGTCTAGTGAAAAGGGAAAGGTGGTTGTACAATCAGAAGCGGGGAATGACGGTTCTCCGGGGTAGCGACGGCTGCTTACTTTGAAAAGGTATTCGGGTGGCGACGGTTGCCTGAGGAACTAACGTGGTTCCAATAGACAATGCTTAGTAGAATGAATGGTTAAATGTTTTGGTATAATTCTGTTATGTCTTATACCTGATAAAGGATAAATGATTAAATGTTTTGGTATAATTCTGTTATGTCTTATACCTGATAAAGGATATATGATTAAATGTTTTGGTATAATTCTGTTATGTCTTATACCTGATAAAGGATAAATGATTAAATGTTTTGGTATAACTCTGTTATATTTTATACCTGATAAATGTTATAAAGAAAGAGTCGTTAGGCCCAAATGTTTGAAGTAGACCTTTCAAGGAAAGGTAAAAGTTTTAAATACTTAGAACTCACCAGCGTAAGCTGACCTTTAAAAACATGTATGTCAGGTCTCGGTGATGTTTAAAGTAGCAAGGGAAGGGCTCTAGCAAGGGCAGATTAGATGGGCAAGCTATCAGGAATGACTCGGTAGTAGACTGGCATAGCTATAAATAAGATCTAGTTATAGATTATGTTATTATCTTCCTTACTATTGTAAATCGTTATATATATAAATGAAAAGTTTGTAATTTCCGTTGCTTAGTTATCTCTGTTGTACCATGTGTTCATGAGTAAATCCGACACGTGACCCCTCCTGGAACCAAGACTGGGAGTGGGCGTCACAAGTTGGTATCAGAGCCTTGGTTTAAGAGATTTAGATACTTGCACGATATCTAGAGTTAAACTAGGACTCTTGGTAAACAAATTAAGGTAAGATAGGGAATGTAAATGCCAGTCAGGATAGTCATGCCCATAGGAAAATGTTACACGAGGAACATAGGAGGTAGGACTTAAGGTATGCAAGTGCGGAGAATACCCGATTGCAATTAGCTACTGCAATTTGGTATTTTACCCAAATAAACATATCATAGGTTCTAACTGTTATGTGGCCTAGTGCGGGGTAGGTTAATTGACAGTAAGATACGTGGTCAATAACTTGTAAAGAATGCCTAGAGAAAGGTAGTTTTAAATGTTTTAAATATTGTAAATGTTTTCGGGCTGATATACATACAAATGTTATGAAAATATATTCAAATGTTTTATAACTAAGATATTGCCTGTTTTAACTGTTAGAATTGTTAAAAGGTTTTTGATTGATATATACGTGAAAGGTTATGAAAATGATTATTGATGAAATGCTTTACAGTATTAAACTTTTAAATGACTGTTGATTTGAAATATACGTAAAAGGTTATGATAGTGTTTACGGATAAAATATCCTAAACTGTTAAACTGTTGAGTTATTTAGGAATGATATATAGGGGAAATGTTAAGGAAATGTGTTAAAATTCTTTTTACATATTTTGTGCCGATACACCTATGTGAAATGTGCTAAGGCCTATAACTGTTATAAATGATGATTACCTGTTATAAACTGTTTACGGGAAAGTTATAATAAAAGGGTAATGAAAAGAATGGAACTTTTTATATAAAGTTTGAAATAGAAAATGTGAATGCTTGGTCTAAACTTATGTATGTGAATAAGTGTCAGATAAATATGATCTTATTAGCCTTGTTGTGATTGTAAGATGTAATATGTATTGGGATGATTCTATATCATATCCGTTTGTATTTAAGGTGTGGTGGATACGCTGCGATACTTCCTATATATAAACACCCGTAATACAATAGGAAATGTTATAGAATCACTCCAGTATAGGTTTCACTGAAGTTTAACAAGACCCATAACATTATATTTATAAAACGCTTAGTTCCATATACGGGTGATGGACTGGTGTTGAAAAGGTTACGAGTCCAAATACAAATGTTATTTAAATGGGCTCTTAAAAAAGGTTGAAAAGGTTGAAAAGATTAAAAATGTTGAAAAGGTTAAAAAGATTTTAATCTAAGCAGATATTGTCTAGTGAAAAGGGAAAGGTGGTTGTACAATCAGAAGCGGGGAATGACGGTTCTCCGGGGTAGTGACGGCTGCTTACTTTGAAAAGGTATTCGGGTGGCGACGGTTGCCCGAGGAACTAACATGGTTCCAATAGACAATGCTTAGTAGAATGAATGGTTAAATGTTTTGGTATAATTCTGTTATGTCTTATACCTGATAAAGGATAAATTATTAAATGTTTTGGTATAATTATGTTATGTCTTATACCTGATAAAGGATATATGATTAAATGTTTTGGTATAATTCTGTTATGTCTTATACCTGATAAAGGATAAATGATTAAATGTTTTGGTATAACTCTGTTATATTTTATACCTGATAAATGTTATAAAGAAAGGGTCGTTAGGCCCAAATGTTTGAAGTAAACCTTTCAAGGAAAGGTAAAAGTTTTAAATACTTAGAACTCACCAGCGTAAGCTGACCTTTAAAAACATGTATGTCAGGTCTCGGTGATGTTTAAAGTAGCAAGGGAAGGGCTCTAGCAAGGGCAGATTAGATGGGCAAGCTATCAGGAATGACTCGGTAGTAGACTGGCATAGCTATAGATAAGATCTAGTTATAGATTATGTTATTATCTTCCTTACTATTGTAAATCTTTATATATATAAATGAAAAGTTTGTAATTTCCGCTGCTTAGTTATCTCTGTTGTACCATGTGTTCATGAGTAAATCCGACACGTGACCCCTCCTGGAACCAAGACTGGGAGTGGGCGTCACAAGTTGGTATCAGAGCCTTGGTTTAAGAGATTTAGATACTAGCACGGTATCTAGACTTAAACTAGGACTCTTGGTAAACAAAGTAAGGTTAGATAGGGAATGTAAATGCCAGTCAGGATAGTCATGCCCATAGGAAAATGTTGCACGAGGAACATAGGAGGTAGGACGTAAGGTATGCAAGTGCGGAGAATACCCGATTGCAATTAGCTACTGCAATTTGGTATTTTACCCAAATAAACATATCATAGGTTCTAACTGTTATGTGGCCTAGTGCGGGGTAGGTTAATTGACAGTAAGATACGTGGTCAATAACTTGTAAAGAATGCCTAGAGAAAGGTAGTTTTAAAGGACCGGTTTTAAAATTTCCGGTAAAGAATAAAAGGAATAGTATGAACACCAGGGATGACTGTGATGAGAATAACTGGGTTTTGAACGCATCATAATTATATAAGTGCACATATATAATTATCATGAATTCAAAAATTTGGAGACTTCACGTCACATGAGTTCTGAAGTGTCAGACTATTTTGATCGTAAGATCAGAAGATTAGAAATCATAAGTCATGATAGGATTGCGAATGGGACATCCGATACGAAATCTGATGTCAGTAAAAATATAAAGACAAGTACTTTCAGCAAAGAAATGAAAGCCGTTATGTTAGAAATAGTGGCAGAAGCATTGAAGGTTACGTTGCTATCGATTGTTAATCGATTTCCGGAAGCTTTGACGAAGAGAATGTCCAATAGAGCGACCTCTGGTGGAGCTAGTCCCGAGGAAGCCTTTGGTAGAAATAAACACCCAATTAAAGGAAAATGGAAACGGTACGAGGATGAAAAATATCTTGAAGAAAATGACGACGAATTCCACAAGAAGGCTAAGGGAGCTTCTGAACAAAGAAGGCCGATTTGTCAAATGTGCGAGAAACGCATGTGGAGAACTTAGGAACCGTTGAAGATGAAAAGAGGTGTAGACAAGCCTAGAATGTCACCTTAAGCAAGGAAACTGTAGACGTGATAAACGTTGTCACGGTAAAGTAGAAATGAGAATGGTTATGACGAGAATAGTGTAAACGACGTTCCAAGCTACGTTTCTACCTTCAGAAGATCATCACTATAAGTGATAGGCCGGAAAACTCAAAACAGAAGCTAGCAGTTAGAAGTTAAGGATAGTTCAAAGAAGAATGACGAAGATTACCATAAGCTGGATCAAGAATCCACAAGCTTAGGTGTATGGAGGTCCAGAGTAGACCAAGAAGAACTTACGTCCTAAGGGATATTGTTTCTTCAAATGGCAGGATGAAAGCACACGATGATTGGATGAGCTACACGAAGAAGAATTCCAACATAAGGAGAGGAAAAGCATTGTCAAGGAATCCCGTAGTCAAGCTACCTTAGACCGCTTAGGATTACGTCTTCCCTAGGGAAAATGCAAAGATGTCAAGATAAATGAACTCAAGACGAATGTTGATACGTAGACGAGCCTGGCGATTCGAAATTAGCAGCAATGGCAAACTTAGAGGTCTGAATTCGATATTTGGAATTGTCACACAGTGTATTACACCGATGTGAGTAAATGATCAGTATTTGACAAATGTTCTTCTTAAGATCAATGTCAAAGCTATAAATAACGATAGATACATTTAGACGTTGAATGAAATGACTTGCGAGATGCTACGCGTAACTCACCTGTAACCGAAGGAAGACTCAACTTCATATGCAAGGATCGTGATGGCTTGGCAGTAAAGATTACAAAACGTTTAAGTACATGGGTCAAGAGGTAAGTCATACTCGATGTATGCCATTGACTCAGAGGCAAAACTAAGAAGCCGAAGAACGTACCAGTGAATCCAATTAGCAATTCGTCAGATCAAGAAATGGGGTTCCATAATCAAATCGACGCTGAAAGCAACGCCAGAAGCAGCAACACCAAAAGCAACGTCAAGAGCAACGCTAGAAGTAACAACGCCAGAAGTAGAAACACCGTACCAGTTATCTCCAACAGAAGCCAAAAGATTTCTTTAGACCAAATATATCGCCTTAGGATGCTCCAGCAATTTCAAGACAAAGGACGGAAGCCAAGGATATGCATAAACTGCAAGAAGAAACTGTCAGTAAGAAGCAGACATCCTTTGCCAAGGATCAACAAACTATTTCAACCAGCTACGAGGAGCAAGACGATTCCCCAAAGATGATCTGATATCAGATTAGCACCAGCTAAAGGGTAAGAATGAAACTGTAAGAGAACGGCTTTTCGGAAGCAAAATAATTATTATAAGTGATTAGTAGTGTTGATTGGAATGACGAACGCTCCTTCAATCCCAGAAATCTCGTAACTAAGCATGCTGACAAATGACGTTCGAAGGTTCTCAAGGATGGTGAAGTATGCATGAGATATTAGAAGGAAGTACTAAAGATAAGAAAAAGAAAGAGGGCTATTAATACGTCTGAAGCCGCCAAAATTTTTCAAAGATTGTAACGCCATTAGGTTGACTAAGAAGATGTCAAGTCCTTTTGGAATCCTAACGAGTAACATGCATGAAATGAAGTAATGAACAGATTAACACGGGCATCGGTAAAATCATTACCGATTAGGCCTAGTGAAGAGAGAATTGTAGCGGTAGTGTTTACACTCAAGAGATGCAAACAACAAACGAGGTTGTACGCAGAATGTCCAAATTAGTTATTTAAGTAAGTAATAGATAGTCATGAATTATACTGATTTTGTTGTGGTTAGAATAGTAATATCGCCCTACACCAGACTAGTAATAGTACGTCTCTAGTTGTATCCAGGGTGTGGTGGATACGCCGCTGGTACATCCTATATATATACACCTAAGGTACAACCAGAAGTGGCACTAGAATTAGTCTCGTGCAGGTTGATATTACGGGCCACTGTGAAAAACGAATAAGTAGCATTCATGAATACATATGACTTACTAACGAGTGACTGAGGGACTGTTGATGTCCAGAAGAGAAGTTCAAATCTTATAGCATACGGATAATTGTTTAAAGTACGTAGAAGGTTAAAACAGAATGACGGAAGCTTCGCGATAAATTTCAACTTTAGGAAATTCGAAGCATATTCCGGTGGAATTCATAATCAGGCTACCCTACATACTAAAGAGTTATGATACCACCTAAATAGTATGTGATTGATAAAATGAAGAGTTCCTTTATTTTGAGAAACGTATTCTTCCAAATCATTAGCTATACTGTTCGTTAGGAATTCGTTCCTAAAATAAAAAAAAATTCTAACATCAGTTATAGAAATGTGGTTCACATTCTAATTGTGAACATGATTTTGTGAATAGAATAGTTAAAGTATTACCTTATAGGTAATAGAGTTAAATGATAGATGGTCATAGAAAGTTTGTTACGATGTTAAAATCGTAGCCTAGGAACCAAGTGGTTCATATGATATGGATGCATTAAATGCATAAAAAGGTTTCTGGATTGATCCGAGAAAGAAAGGTGAAAAGGTACTGATCTCATTGTGAGTTAAATCACAGTTTGAGCAGGTTTCGAGGACGAAACCTTATTTAAGAGGGGTAGAGTTGTAACACCCCAAATTTCACAGGTACATGATATACATAGTAAATACGTGTTTATATTATAAATACGTGAGCTTAATTGATAATTATGGTAAGGCTATGCTTTAGTTAAGTTGCATGTGTTAGAAATATGTGTTTAATGGCCAACGTGATGAAATGTGCATAACTGAATGCCTAAAACGTCAAGAAAGTAAAGATATGGAATGAATATGTGTTTATATGAATAACATGATGTTACATGAATCATTTGATGGATATATATGTATAAATACTTGTGTTAATAGTTAACAGGAAAGTAAAAGGACTAAAAGTGTAATTATTGCAAAGTTATAAACGTATACGGATATTATACGTATCTATAATTATTATAAGCATCCCGAGGCTTAGAATATGGTAAAAATATATCCTAATATGATTTATAAGATGAAATGATAAGTATGGTAAAGTTTAAGGGGCTAAAACGTAATTTAGCAAATAATAAAGAAAATATATATAAATGTATATATATGTTATCGTACAAATCCCGAGCCTTAGAAACCTTAGAATATGTTATAAATATGTCCCATAATGTTTTGGTACATAAAATGATAAAAGGTTAGAAGTATAGGGGCTAGAATGCATTAAACCTAAGTAGAAGGGCCATATATGCCAAAAACCAAATTCTGGCCGGAACTTCACTGGCTCGCGTATCGCGAGCCACTACTCTAAGCCATGCGCGATACGCGAGGGCCACGGCTGCAGCAGAAACTTGACAGATTCGTTTTTAAGCCACGTTCGTCAACTTGGAGGCCAAGTTTGAGCTCCATACGCGTCCATTTCAAAGCTGAGTCACCATGGGACGTGTTAGATCATCAAGGCGCACCTTTAGCTATAAATAGGAGCTCGAAATCATCTGTACAACTCGCCAATTCACTGAATCTTAACCCGAAAACCCCATTTCCGAACCAGAAACTTCGTCGGAGCAATACGCACAAACGTTGAGGCTTCCGGAGCCAAATTTCTGCAGTCATCCCTTATTTGGTATGCTTAACAATAACCTCTTTCAGTTTTTGATAATATTATGTCTTAGTATGGTTTATAGAAATGATCTAAAATTAGGGTTCTTGAGCTTGTTTTGCTAAAATCGGGTGATCGGGTGGGAATTAGGGTCTAAATTTTTGTAGGTAATCCTATTTAATATGTTTTAAGAAAGCCCTAAGTTTATTTCACAATTGGAAAGGTTTTGGTATGGGTTTTGTAAACGGGTCAAAAATTAGGGTTTTCATGTCGTTGTTCTGCCCAAATCAAGTAAACGGTTTTGAACTAAGCTTTTCCATTTTAAAGGATATTATAAAATGTTATAACGGAGAATACACTAAGACGGTTTTGAATAAGAATGAGTTTTGCTATAGAAACAAGAAAAATGGGAAATTAGGGTTTCGGAATATGGATATTTAATATAAAATAATCCGGAGGGTTTAGGGACTTGAATTTTGGTATTGTAACATATTTATATATATAATAAGTATATATGAGGTTAAAATGGATAAATGCTAAAGTATTAAAAATACCAAGTTAATCGGATATTAGAAGTTCGTGCGGACCGGAAGGGTAAACGCCTGTACACTGAGGTTTCTGGCATAGCGAAGGTGTCGCATAAATCCCAACTGGGAAATGGCATACCTCCCTGGGTGATCCCGGAGTGAGCGTTTACTTATAGGAATGCGCGTCTTCATATTATCATTAAAAGAAAAGGATAATTGCCTATAAGGGCATTTTGGTTATTTTGACCTATTAAAAGGATAATCTTAATAAATATATAATATTAAGATAATAAGAGACGGAAATAAACATAGGGAGTATTTATTATATGAAACCTTGCGTTAACGCCATACGATACGCAAATTAGGTTAAATCGGGAATCGTTGCGGAAGTTCCGTTCGAGTAACGAGTTAAAGACATAAGGTGAGTTCTATGAGCCCACTCTTTAAATGTTTTAAATGTTTTAAATATTGTAAATGTTTTCGGGCTGATATACATACAAATGTTATGAAAATATATTCAAATGTTTTATAACTAAGATATTGCATGTTTTAACTGTTAGAATTGTTAAAAGGTTTTTGATTGATATATACGTGAAAGGTTATGAAAATGATTATTGATGAAATGATTTACAGTATTAAACTGTTAAGTGACTGTTGATTTGAAATATACGTAAAAGGTTATGATAGTGTTTACGGATAAAATATCCTAAACTGTTAAACTGTTGAGTTACTTTAGGAATGATATATAGGGGAAATGTTAAGGAAATGTGTTAAAATGCTTTTTGCATATTTTGTGCCGATACACCTATGTGAAATGTGTTAAGGCCTATAACTGTTATAAATGATGATTACCTGTTATAAACTATTTACGGGAAAGTTATAATAAAAGGATAATGAAAAGAATGGAACTTTTTATATAAAGCTTGAAATAGAAAATGTGAATGTTTGGTCTAAACTTATGTATGTGAATAAGTGTCAAATAAATATGATCTTATTAGCCTTGTTGTGATTGTAAGATGTAATCTATATTGGGATGATTCTATATCATATCCGTTTGTATTTAAGGTGTGGTGGATACGCTGCGGTACTTCCTATATATAAACACCCGTAATACAATAGGAAATGTTATAGAATCAGTCCAGTATAGGTTTCACTGAAGTTTAACAGGACCAATAACATTATATTTATAAAACGCTTAGTTCCATATACGGGTGATGGACTGGTGTTGAAAAGGTTACGAGTCCAAATATAAATGTTATTTAAATGGGCTCTTAAAAAAGGTTGAAAAGGTTGAAAAGATTAAAAATGTTGAAAAGGTTAAAAAGATTTTAATCTAAGCAGATATTGTCTAGTGAAAAGGGAAAGGTGGTTGTACAATCAGAAGCGGGGAATGACGGTTCTCCGGGGTAGCGACGGTTGCTTACTTTGAAAAGGTATTCGGGTGGCGACGGTTGACCGAGGAACTAACGTGGTTCCAATAGACAATGCTTAGTAGAATGAATGGTTAAATGTTTTGGTATAATTTTGTTATGTCTTATACCTGATAAAAGATAAATGATTAAATGTTTTGGTATAATTCCGTTATGTCTTATACCTGATAAAGGATAAATGATTAAATGTTTTGGTATAATTCTGTTATGTCTTATACCTGATAAAGGATAAATGATTAAATGTTTTGGTATACCTCTGTTATATTTTATACCTGATAAATGTTATAAAGAAGGTGTCGTTAGGCCCAAATGTTTGAAGAAAACCTTTCAAGGAAAGGTAAAAGTTTTAAATACTTAGAACTCACCATCGTAAGCTGACCTTTAAAAACATGTATGTTCTGGTCTCGGTGATGTTTAAAGTAGCAAGGGAAGGGCTCTAGCAAGGGCAGATTAGATGGGCAAGCTATCAGGAATGACTCGGTAGTAGACTGGCATAGCTATAGATAAGATCTAGTTATAGATTATGTTATTATCTTCCTTACTATTGTAACTCGTTATATATATAAATGAAAAGTTTGTAATTTCCGCTGCTTAGTTATCTCTGTTGTACCATGTGTTCATGAGTAAATCCGACACGTGACCCCTCCTGGAACCAAGACTGGGAGTGGGCGTCACAAATTAGAACCATAAAGGAAATCACTATGCCAACTAATAATCTATAAAGCCTAATTAAAAATTTTCTTGCATAAATAAATAAATAAATAAGTTTGAATACTAGTACTAGTAAAAACATGTGGACAGATAAAATACTAATAGTACTAATAAAAACTAACAATACTAAAAAAAACATATACAGAGAAAAACAAGCAAATAAATAATAATATTAAGCATAATTAAAGAAATAAAAATAATTTAAAAAATAATAAAAAATAAAATATATATATATATATATATATATATATACACACACACAAAAAGCATTAAAAGATAAATAAAAATAATTAACACTAAATACAAATAATAGCATAAAGCTAAAACATAAAAATAGAAAGAAAAAATAATAATAATAATAATAATAATAATAATAATAATAATAATGATGATATTAATTTAAAATTAGAAAAGATGATTAAAGAAAAAATAATTATATCAATACTAAAAATAAAATAAAAATAAAAACTAGATAATTAAAAGCACTCAACATATTATAGTAAAAACTCAAGGAGAGCACAATAGAACTGGAAACAGTAAGACCATACTGCTTCACTTAAACATGCATCATACCGCTTCACCTAAATACGCATCTTTCGTATTTAAACCCAATTCTCCTACAAAAATTACAATGAAATCTTTTGTTTTGACTTGTATAAAAAAAGTCAAACTATTTCAAATAACGCCAATTACAACCTTAAAGGAAATAAAAAATATAAAGTCTAGTTAGAAATTTTCTTGCATAAATAAATAGATAAATAAGTTTTAATACTAGTACTAGTAAAAACATGTGAATGGATAAAATACTAATAGTACTAATAAAAAATTAGCAATACTAAAAAAACATATATAGAGAAAAATAAACAAATAAATAATAATATTAAACATAACTAAAAAATAAAAATAATCTAGAAAATAATAAAAAAATATATAATACAATATATATATATACACACACAAAAAGAATTAAAAGATAAATAAAAATAATAAAAACTAAATACAAATTATAGCATAAAGCTAAAACATAAAAATAGAAAATAATAATAATTATAATAATAATAATAATAATAATAATAATTTAAAATTAGGATAGATAAGTAAAGAAAAAAATAATTATGTGAATACTAAAAATAAAAAATAATAATAATAACTAGATAATTAAAAGCACTCAACATATTATAGTAAAAACTACTCAAGCAAAGCACAATAGAACTGGAAACAGTAAGACCATACTGCTTCACTTAAACACGCATCATACCACTTCACCTAAACACGCATCTTTCGTATTTAAACCCAATTCTCCTACAAAAATTACAATGAAATCTTTAGTTTTGACCTGTATAAAAAAGTCAAACTATTACAAATCACACCAATTAGAACCTTAAAGGAAATTACTATGCCAACTAATAAAATATAAAGCCTAATTAGAAATTTTCTTGCATAAATAAATAGATAAATAAGTTTGAATAACCTGATTTTTCATTTTTGAAGGGTGATTATATATTAACAAGCATTTTTGCTAAAAAAAAAAAAAAAAAAAAAACAAGTTTGATGCGGTCAATTGGGAAACTGATGCAGGGTTGGGTCGTTTTGACCCGAAGGTTGTTTGGGTCCTTTTTTTTAAACAGTCATTTTTACTAAAGCGACGATCGTTTGGGCCAAAACGACCCCCTTAAAATTCAAATCCAGAAGGTGTGGTTTTGTAATATTAAGAAAAAAGACCCAAATGACCTTTTGGGTTTTGACCCAACCCTAGATCATTTGTGCCAAAACGACTGTATCAAAACTGTTTTTAGCAAAAACTTCTGTGAAAATAGCTTGAGCCTTTTTCAAGCCACAAATAGCACCAAGTTATAAAATTTAAAAAGTGTGAGATCAAATATAGTGCCTCTTCCTTGGAGTTTCTCAGCAATAGCAACAAGCTCTTTGAGTTTAGCATCTTCAGCTGGTCTCCAATGGCCTCATGCACAAGTCTTTGTTGGTCTGTTCCTGCCATTGTTACCACTGAGATTCAGGTCAAGTTCTTCCAGTTCATCTTCCTCCTCTTCATCTTCTTGATTATTCGTGCTAAATAAGAGGAATGTTTCGTGAAGAAGAAGAAGAAGATGGTGAGTTGTAGAAATTGTGTTAAGGGTTTAGAGTGTTTTGATTGTTGAGAGAGAGAGAACGAGTACTAGTAAAAACATGTGGACGGATAAAATACTAACAGTACTAATGAAAAACTAACAATAGTAAAAAAAACATATACAGAGAAAAATAAACAAATAAATAATAATATTTAGCAAAATTAAAAAATAAAAATAATTTAAAAAATAATAAAATATAATATATATATACCCACACACAAAAAGAATTAAAAGATAAATAAAAATAATAAACACTAAATACAAATAATAGCATAAAGCTAAAACTTAAAAATAGAAAATAATAACAACAACAACAACAACAACAACAACAACAACAACAACAACAACAACAACAACAACAACAACAACAACAACAACAACAACAACAACAACAACAACAATAATAATAATAATAATAATAATAATAATAATAATAATAATAATAATAATTTAAAATTAGGATAGATTATTAAAGAAAAAATAATTATATCAATATTAAAAAAAAAAAAAAAAAACTAGATAATTAAAAGCACTCAACATATTATAGTAAAAACTCAAGCAGAGCACAATAGAACTGGAAACTAATAAAACCATACTACTTCACCTAAACACGGATCATACCGCTTCACCTAAACATGCATCTTTCGTATTTAAACACAATTCGCCTGCACAAAATGCAATGATATCTTTTGGTTTGACTTGTGTAAAATAAAGTCAAACTATTACAAATCACGCCAATAAGTACCTTAAAGGAAATCACTATGCCAACTAATAAACTATAAAGCCTAATTAGAAATTTTCTTGCATAAATAAATAGATAAAAAAGTTTGAATACTAGTACTAGTAAAAACATGTGGACGGATAAGATATTACTAATAAACATGTCCCCGTCAGTGATCCAAATTTGTTGTTAAAAAAATATTATTAATGAAAACAATACTAAATAATATACAGAGAAAAATAAACAAAATAAATAATAACATTAAGCATAATTAAAAAAAAAATTAAAAAAGTTATAAAAAATAATATATACACACACAGAAAAAGAATTAAAAGATAAATAAAAATAATAAACACTAAATACAAATAATAGCATAAAGCTAAAACATAAAAATAGAAAATAATAATTATTATTATTATAATTATAATAATAATAATAATAATAATAATAATAATAATCTATACTATTATATAAAGCATATTGATAAAAAGGGTATAATTGTAATTTTTGTCGTCTTAAAATTAAGACGCTTTCTGCTTCTCAACATAACACCAAAATCGATCCGATCTTCTTTTCCCTTCTTTTCCTTTCCGGTACAACTATTTAAGCCTCAATTGAATCTGCTTTTCATAAGGCACGTACTGTTCACCCTGTCATCCGTTCAAACCTGCTTAAACAAGTCCTAATTCAAAATCAATCTCAAAACACAGACTTGCAGGATCAGATTTGGGAAAGGGATGCAGAGAATCTCCTCTTTGAGCTATATGTTCTCCTTCTTTTGATTTTTGAAATTCAATGCAACATAAATTTGAGAAAACGTCAAATTGACACATAAAAGAAGTCTGTCGCCCCCTTTTTACCTAACTCATATCTCAGAGTGAAAGAATTTTGAAATTTGAAATGCAAACTTCTCCACAAGTCTAGCATATCATTGATTCTCTCTCGGAAACCAGATGTGGTGAGTTCCTAATCATTTTTTACTGTTCTTCGTATTCAGATCATCCGTGTCACTATCGTTCTGTTAATTTTTTCATAGGGTTTTTTCTTTCACACTGATTGAGGGTTTTTTCTATCATCCGTGTCTCGAGTAGCCTCCTACCGGTTGGCTGACCACGGCGGCGAGACCACTGGCCGCTGCATCTAACCACCCTATTCGCCTCTCTCTGTGCCGATTTCAGCCAAGTCAGAGGTGAGCTTAATTAATTTTCTTAGTTCCTCAGATCGATTTGATGTGGGTTGTGATGTCTAATATTATACCGGTGAATCGGTGATTGCGTTGTATGTTAGTAACTGTTCCGATTTGATGAGTTTGAGCCTGTGATTTTCGTTGTCGATCTATTGTAAAAGGTACTTTTTAACAATCGTAGAATCTGAAGATTTTGAGCATCTGATTTTTGTTTTCATGGTCGTTATTTGTGCACAGGAAATAATGTACCATCAACTTGAAAGTTGTAATGAAAGTTGATGCAAAAAGTAGAAAATACAACATGAATTTAAGATTATTTTGTAAATTATGCTAAGTTTTAGATGATTCTCCCCACATGTGCTATCCATTGAAGTCACTAAATTAGCACTAATTTGATTCTTTAACCCATTGATTTCAAGATCATAGCTGTTAATTATGAATGGTGGCGGCGTGGTTGTGAGTTTTCCTGATGATAAGGATGGCGAGACTGCCGTTGTGATATTTCCCCCATGAAAGTTTTGATGGTTGGCCTTTTAGCCTGTTTCTTTCCAATCGTAAACTGAATCATCGACTTATAGGTTGGTTAGGGATGGAATTCAAATATGGAGGAGCTCCTAAGGATGGTGGGAAGGACGGCGGTGACGATCGTTTGTGAGGCGCGGCAAAGGTGGTTGTGGAGCATGATTTTTCTTAAAGCTCCTTTATATTAATTTCGATATGCCTGTTTTATTTGTTCTTCTTTGTCGAATTCTGTGAATTATTTTTCTTAACAATGTATTTTTTTTATCTTGCAAGTTACATGTGTGGAGGTTGGTAGAGGACGTTGGATCATATCTGCTCTGTAAGTAATTTTCTTGCCCTCGTTAGTTGTTTTTTGAAGTTGTATTGGTTATTTTGTTATGATACATAAATATGTGATGTAAATTTATTTCCTTACATTCAATTGAATTATAATTTAAGATTTATTCAAATTTTTGTGTGCATTGACTGATGTATAACATACATCCTTTGCTTGCATTAGCACACAAGAAAACCAGAATCTTATAAATGAATGAAATGGTCATGAATGTTGATACATTATATATAAGGAAACTCCATTTTAGTGCACTATTGGGGATCTCTTTTGGCCTTCGCTTTCTAAAAAGCAAAGTATCTTCATTGGTTGGGCTACTGATAGGTTGGCTTCTCCTTCTTTTACGTCATTTCATAATTATATTTCCATTACTTTGAGCATGAAATGAATTTTAACTATGGTTTAATCCAATCAGTGTGGTCAGTCCAATCAAGTCCCTTTGAGTATTTTCACAGTAATTTTTTTTTATTGTTTATGGTGAACTTTTTGTTATTAAAGTTATGTATTTCTTCTTGAACTGTTAGGCATGCATCCATTATTTGTTGTTTTTTCTGCATCAGTTTAGTCGTCACTCTTTTGAGGCAAACATTTAGCGATGAAGACTTGAAAAAGGCGGTTTAGGCCTGGACATGCTGACTTAAAAGCTCCCGACCTGGATGGATTCTTGAAAGGTATTGGGACACCATTACACCATTAAACTATTTTATATGCTGACTTATAATCAATATTTAGCACTTGGTAGCTTGCTGCTCCTCTGTAAACATTTTGATCAAGTGTAAAATTATCATTTGTGTCGATTTTGGGTCGATTGTTTGAATGAGCTGTGTTGCTTTCGATCATCGCATGCATTGTTTTATGGTTTTCTCTCATTTATGAAATTGACTTTGGTTTATTTCTGTTGCATGCCAACAATAGAATTAGTTTTTCACATATATATCTTTCTTTTAGAATTTGTTTCTGAATTGTGATGTTTGATTTTTGTATTCTAGGTGGAAGGTTTGCAACCATGGTTTTCATCTTATGTTCAGGCATATATATCTCTTCCTTTTAGAAGTTGTTTCCTGATTTCTGCTTGAGGGGTTGTCTACATCTGTTGTAGTTGTGCTTTATTTCGCCAAAATTTTATATAAAATAACATAATTTTTGTATAAAATACCGTGGAAGCATTTGCAGTCGTTATAGTTATGATTTACAACCCTTTCATGTTATATGTAAAATAACATAATTTTTTGTCACCGCCGACGAACGCACATGTACCGTATTATAAATCATCGCCGCGCCGCATTAACAGATTAGTATCACAGCTGCCATCTGCTAACTGTGTTCGTCATTTCTCATCCAAAAATTGTGATTTCGATTGGGATTTGATATAAATTTTGTAGTAATCTCACTCCTCCCTTTGAATTTATGATTTGGATTCTAGGTTTACGCTGCAGGAGCTTCCAGCGTGTGTAACCAGTTCTCACCCAAAGGTGGGTGTGTATCGTTGTCATCTTTTTACCCTAACGACTAAAGACACCAAAATCTGAGGTGAAGTTTTGTTTATTGCAGGTGATTTCTGCATTTATGTTTATTTACAAAAACTATTTTCATGGCAGATATGATGATGCTGATTAGGTATCCAAGTGGCATGTTTAAGTGACTCGTCATGTTTTTGCTGATCAGGGTTTTGGAGCTGCATAAAGCTGCTATTGTGAATTCTAACTTAATGTACCAGGTCAGTTTCTAATAAATTGTTGATGTTCCAAAATAAAAATAAAAAAATAAGCTAATGCTGATTTTGGGTGTTTAGGAGCTGAAGACCATTCTCTAAATGGACTAGATGATGGATACCATTAGTTCGATGGATTCAATCAGAATTTTGCCATGTTTCAGGTTTGTTAAATTGTTTCTCTTCATTTCTATATTAAGAGATAGTTTCCAATTTAAAGATTTTGATTTGATAAGAGATGATTATGTGGGTTGGTTTGAACTTTAAAAAGTCAAACGTGGTACCTTTCATATGATTATCTAATTGTTGTTTTATAAAAATCTTGTGTTCGTTGAATTTGCTTATCATATGGAGGAAGTAGATAGTGAAAGCTTCTTTGAATTATAATCATATAATTTGTTCTTAAAATAGTAAACATGACCCCTTAGTTTGAATTAGAATCATATTATTTATTTCTAAAATAAAATTTTCTTAACCTGAGCTGAGTTGCTAAACACCTAAATGTTTACAGAGATTCTCCTTAATCAGTGACTAACCTTTTTTTAGATATTTTGATCTAAATCAAAATTTAATTTATGAGAAAAAAGTTTTCACCTTGATATGTAATTTAAGAACAAATATAACCCTTTACATTGACTCATAGCATAGTTGGTTTGGCTATGTTAAACATCCTAGACCCTTTTGTTGGGTTTCTGACAGTGGTATACGGGTGCCCGGTGACGTTAAAAAG
>JBCNJP010000465.1:0-21281 GCA_039602395.1 Deinandra increscens subsp. villosa
CATTCCTGTAGTACGCAATTTCCCTGACGTATTTCCGGAGGACTTGCCTGGTCTTCCGCCACATCGTCAGGTCGAGTTTGAAATCTCACTCGCCGCCGGAGCGGCGCCAATTGCCCGTGCTCCCTACATATTAGCCCCATCTGAGTTGAAAGAACTATCTACACAATTGCAGGAGCTTTTAGATAAAGGCTTCATTCGACCTAGCACATCGCCATGGGGAGCCCCTGTCTTTTTTGTGAAAAAGAAAGACGGGACGTTCCGTATGTGCATAGATTATCGAGAACTAAACAAGGTCACTATCAAGAATCGCTACCATCTGCCTCGCATAGACGACCTGTTCGACCAACTCCAAGGGTCGAGATATTAATCAAAAATCGACTTAAGGTCCGGCTACCATCAACTATGTGTAAAAGAGGAAGACATTTCCAGGACGGCATTTCGCACAAGGTACGTGTCACACCCCGAGAATGGCTGAATGTGGGCATGTGACTAATTTGGCATCATGGTCATGGTTATGAGTGATTGACATCTAAGTGAACGTTTAGAAAAGTCATTTATCTTTCAAAAACATAATTCTTAAACATTTATTTAAATATTTAAAACAGTGGCAGCGGAAAATAGTAGTGGAAACACATGTTAAGTTTCGAAAGACGATATTATGGGATTTTAAATCGTGACAACCCTAAGGTGTAATGTGACTAAATCTCCAAAAGAATGAATGAACATGCAGCAAGCAGACCATGATATGAGACAAGCAGGATCTATGCAGAAAGACATTGAATTGCATCCTTAATCACCTGAGAATTCAAGAAATTTAAAAAGTCAACAGAATTGTTGGTGAGTTCACAGGTTTGATGACACATGAAAATGTTTGAACAGTGTTTGAATCAGTGTTTGAAACAATGTTTGAAATGTTTGGCCGTCATGATATTATTTTTGTTGACTCTGATGTTGTAAAGATCAAGCATGAACCTTGAATTCAAAACTAACTGTTTACCCACTCCTGGTGTCCAACCCCATGTACACCGAATGACTAAAATAACTAATGTACCCCTTGACTATTTCCGTGGAGTCAGGACTGGAGCGACCAAGTCGGGGCAGGGTCCTCAACCCAAATAGATCTATTCACAAGCTATCGTTTCGAATGAACTAATTGAATTCAATTAATAGTGGGACTTAGGCATATAACATGAATCAACATGAATACACAGGTTGGGGTTTATGAAAAGAACATACAATCAATACGTCTTACAGAAATCATAATATCAGACAAAATGAAATTGAAAGGCATTCATTGAATTCTCCCCCATAATTTGAAAACAGAAAAGTAAAAGGGGCCGTGAAACTCACTTGATATGAAGATGGTCTGACAGATATGAATTGAATGAAGTAGCCTAGCAAGCGTCTACAATGTAATATTAAGACGTCTTTAGGGGCCTGGCTATATGGGTTAGTGAATACGTCACCCCATGTTCAAAGTTAATGTGACAACCCGTAAGTTTCCTAAGTCAAAACATATAATAATACGTGTAATTACCTGTTTCTGTGTGCATAAATCTGTGTTTTAGTTAACGTAGATAACGTAATGTGCATCTATCCGTTAGTCTTGGTGTAACCCTAATTTAATATCTCGACAATCGACCTTAAAAACAAGAACATTATATATATGATCGGTGAAACTTTAATAATAAGAAACATTTCACAACAATATATGTATTCTAATATAAAAAGAGTTTTTATATTATCTCGTCGCCTTTGTAGTATTTTGCATACGTTCAAAGTTCGTGTCACTATTTGACGTAAAATAATCATTTAACGATAACGTTTATCCATTTATTTACCGACTACGTCAAATAATAAATCATTTTAACGTTTAGTATTTTTATAGCGAAAAACCATTAGGTTTTTATATAAAGCAATCAACGTAAACGTTTTTCACCATTTAACACCGTTTGACCTTTAAACAAGACTTGTATCCTTTATTTTTCCCAACTATGATTTATTATCCTCCATGCATATTCATTTCCATGCATTATCAAATTCAATTGTCACCTTTGATCATATTGTCTTTCGTGATCAAAACCCGACACCCGACAATTAGTAATCAACATTAGTAGTAATCCACCACCTTTATCTTAACCTACTACTAATCTCCTACTAATTAAGCCATGCACTATTCATGTGTACCTTACTAGAACATCATCATCAAGTAGCCACCCTAGAAAACCCTTACACCACCCTACATGTACCACCAAGATTCCCCTTGACTTTCCTCCTCCTCCCTCCTTGCCCAATGAACCCCCCCCCCCCCCCCCTTGACCTCTCCTCCCCTCACGGTTTTGAACCCAAACCGCCACCCCCCTCCCTTACTTCTTTCTTTCCTTTCTTTCTCTGTTTTTAAGTAACTATATATATACATACTTAAAGTGGAAACCCTAATACTCCCATTCATTTCCACAAGAGAACACACACACTTTTCTCTCCCTCTCTCCCCAACCGTCGGCCCTCTCTCTCTCTACTCTCTCTCTAGCTTTTCTTCATCAAAACACTATAACACTTGAAGATCAAAGCTACTAGGAGACTCAAGGAAGCAAGATCAAGCCTCCATCACCCTCATTTTCGGTTTTCTCAAGTTAGTAGACTTCATTTCTTACTTTTCTACTAGATTTTCATGTTAGATGAAACCCTTGTATGCATCTAACACTCCTACATCAAGTCTTGGTTAAAATGGTAACTTTTGACATGCATTTTCTTCTATGTTTCTAGTAACCTAAAAATTTGTTTAAGTTCATGTTAGATCTAGTATACCATGTGTTTCTACTAGTGATTTCATGTAATTTGAACCCCTCGTATGCTACATTATATAGATCTAAAGGAAAACAAGTGTTATGATGCTAGTATGTGTACATTATGCCTTGGTTTTATGAACAAACCTCTAGATCCGAAATTTGTGACTCTTGGAACCCTAGGTCCGAAATTTTTAACATGTTAGAAGGTTGTGGATAGCACCATACGACTTATTGATATGTTTGGACGGCTAAATCTATAAAAATAACCCACTAAAAAGTCCCGGAAACTATAGTTAAATTAGAGCCATTTTAGGTCAGAAACTTTAACCCCTCCTAAAGTGATTTTAAAATATGTCTTTAGCCCTAAAAACCCTAGTACAAGAACCCTTTTGAAAATAGCTAAATTTGGGGAAAAACGGGACCAAAAACGGACACTTTACGGGCCCGGAAACCTCGTTTTTGTAAAGATATAAAAATAGATGTAACAACTGATCTTAGACACTTTTAGGGACTTGAGATGACTTATAATAAGTTTACACAGTGTTTTGGTAGTTTACAAAACCCTAGAACGAGTCACAGGATCAAAACCGGCTAAAACCCTAAAGCGGACACATAAAAGGGACCAATGTAGCGAGAGTTTGACTTATCACGCTTTCTAAAAAGAATAGCACCTTTCCATGGTGCGACTTTCTGGAAGCGAATAACACCTTTCAAGGATCGTGTGATCCGAGGATTGCCACGGGTAATACAAATGAAGTGGAGTTGATAGGCATCAACGATAGTTCTTCATGAAGAGGAGTGTTAGTCGTTTAGATTAAGGGAATTCGGGATTTGAAGTTCTGGGCTAGGCATAATCACTCATAAATATGTTCTACCAGGAATTTCATGCAGTCCAGATTACAATTATGTGTGCACCCACAATTGTGATTTGTCTCGCATGATCAGCCTAGGTTTCACATATTCTGAGTTTTCAGCTCTTGTCAGAACATGGAATGTGTCGGGGACACTGTTAAGCTCATGATATAGCTTAGGCCGATTAGCTATCGGTCAAATTCCTACTAGCATCTCGAAAGTTCCAGATCATATTAGTGACAGGAATGCGGTTTTGAATTTTAGTGTGATAGTTGTTGCTATATGAAAGCTCAGCTAAAGGTAGATGGTCATCCAAACCATTACCGAAATCAATCACATAGGCACAAAACGTGTCCTAATGGGTTTGAATAGTTCTCTCGCTTTGACCATCCGTTTGTGGATGATAGGCTGTACTCGTGTCGATACGAGTACCCAAAGCTTTCTAAAGAGATTTCCAAAATCTAGCGGTAACACGAATATCTCGATCAGAGATGATAGAAACATGTACTCCGTGGTAAGATACCATTTCTTTCATGTAGATTTTGGCAGGTTGCTCGGTGGTATAGAATTCCTTGATATGTAGGAAGTGAGCAGACTTAGTCAAGCGGTCTACGATTACCCCAATCGCATTATATTTGAATTGGGTCCTTGGCAAATTGGGAATGAAATCCATGGAGATTTCTTCCCATTTCCATTATGGGGTTTTAGGTTGAATGAGTAAACCAGAGGGCTTTTAGTATTAAGCTTTGACCTTTGCGCAAGTCAGACACTTACCAACGTATGTGGTAATTTCAGGCCACCAATACAACTCTTTCAAACCATAATCCCTCTTATCAGGACCGGGGTGAATAGAATACCTAGACCTATGGCTTCATCTAGGACCAATTTCTTTACAGAACCGAAATTTGGCATCCAGAGTCTATCCCTGGAGTAGAATGCTCTGTCGGGCTTTCTGACTAAGAGAGGTGAGGTTAGATTGAATGGTCAATCTAAGGGCACGAACGCGAAGAGGTTTAACTCGATCTTTCCTGCTAAATGTGTCGGCGACTACATTAGCTTTAACAGGATGGTAACGGATTCACAACGTTGTCTTATGTTAAGCTCTTTTGATTGAAAATTTGCTAAAGACATTTACGGTCAACGTATATTGTACACTCTGTACCATAGAGGTAATGTTTCCAAATCTTTAGAGCAAAAACAACAACTCCGTGTTTCAAGATTGTGAGTCGAGTAATTCCTTACATGAGGTTTCAATTGACGGGAGACATAGACGATGGCTTTATCTCGTTGCATAAGCACACATCCTAAGCCTTGGCGGGATGCGTCACAGTATACTACGATATTCATTCGGTCCTTCAGGCAAGGACAGAATTGGTGCATACGCAACTTTTGCTTTAATCATTGAAAGGCAGACCCAACTTTAGAATCCAATACAAACTTCTTGTCCTTTTTGGGTGAGAGCAGTCAATGGTTGAGCTATGTTTGAAAAGTTTTCGATAAACCTTTGATAGTAACCAGCAGACCTAGGAATTCACGGATTTTGATGGAGTAGATCAAGATATCGCCGATTAACACAGTAACAACTTGTCCAAGTACAGCTTGCACACCCAATTCATCAAGTCCATGAATACGGCCGGTGCGTTTGTCAAGCCAAACGGCATCTCTAAAACTCATAGTGACGACAACGGTTTCTGAAAGTAGTCCTCGCAATGTCTTCTTCACGAACTCTCAACTGATGATAACCGGACCGCAGATCAATCCTTGAAGCCGGTCGAACGGGTCGCCGATCCTTAAAAGCGGGTAACGGTTCATCACAGTCAACTTGTTCAGCTCGCGATAGCCGGTACACATGCGAAAGATCCATCTTTCTTTTTAACAAAAAGAATAGGAGAACCCCAGGGGAAGTAACTGGGTAATTCTTGCATTTCAGAAGGGATAAGGCGATAGGGAGAACGGGCTACAGAGGCAGCACCTGGAACAAGATCGATTCGGAACTCTACTTGCCTAGCTGGCGACTGGCTTGGCAATTCTTCGGAGAATACTTCAGGAAATTCGCGGGCGATGCAAATATCCTTCAGGAACTCCTCTTTTGATTCCTTCTTAGCGAGGTGTGCCAAGATGGTAATGACATCCTTTACGAAGATATCTACGAGTTCTCACACAAGATACATTGTCTAGCTTGGCCCACTCTTATCACCTTGGATGACTAGAGTTTCACCATTTTCCAATGGGATCTTGACTTGCTTGGGATAACAAACCATTTCCGCATGGTTTCTTGACAACCAATCCATGCCAATTACGATGTCATAACTTCCCAAGTCAATGGGCCACAAGTCAATGCTAAACGAATAATCGGAAAGACACAAAGAGCAATTTTGGGTAGACCTTGTCGGTTTCGATTAAACTACCATCTGCTAGTTCTACGGAGTACTTAGTGTCTAACGCACTTGGGGGTGATTTTAAAGGCCAAAATCAGTGGACACAAAGCTTTCCTCGGCTCCAGTATCAAACAAAACAGAGGCATAATAATCGTTGAGGATGAATATACCAGTGACAGTGTTTGGGTCCTGTCAGGATTCTCCAGCATGCATCACCAAGGTTATTCCACGGGCAGTTCCAATAGTTTGATTTTTCTTTGGACGATTGATTCTTTATGCGTCTAACAGCTCCACAACCGTAACAGGTTTTGGAAGGGCAGTCTCTGACCATGTGACTTTTCGTCTTGCAGTTGTTGCAGTACACGTTACTGCAATCCTCGGCATGATGAGATTACATTTTGAACACAATAGCAGGTTCCCTGTGTAGCCAGACTTCTTTGTTTCTTGAACAGAAGCAAAGGCAACAAAAGTCTTAATTGGTTCAAGGGCTTTTTCGGGTTGCTTCTCTGGTTGCTTCTCTGGTCGCTTCTCAGAATTCTCCTTGACATGATGATCGCGCTTTCGTTTATAGTCGAGTTTCTTTCTAGAAGAAGAAGAAGGAGAACAAACATCAACAATAAGTTTTGACTCGGAGGTCTTCCTAGCAAAAAGTGCACCTTGGCGTGTAGCCTGGTAGGTCAGACTATGTGCCAGATAGACGGCGCTTTGCAGAGTGGTTCGCTTGGAAGACATCACATCCATTTGAATATTGGGAGTCCTAATGCGCAAATTTTCTTGTTCAATGGTATCACCATTGTAAGACAGGGATGGGCGAGTTCATGAAAACGCTTAGTGTAGCTAGCAATGTTAGATCAGTTCCAACAGATTCAGCATGTGAATTCCACCATGCGAGAGCACTGTCCATGAACGTGTAGGCGAAGAATTTAACATTGGAATGGTCAGGGCAAATGCTGACGCGGAAAACAGATATAGTCTTTTCAAACCATGAACAAGACCTACGGCACCCTCAGTACCCTTAAAGTTAATGGACTTACAGTTCATAAGGTCCTTGTAATACATTCTCGGGTACCTGAAATGTTAGACATAACCTTGAAAACAATTCTTGGTAGTCATTTTCTCGGGTTTCCAACATTTGTCAGGGCGATCTTACCACTAGGAGAACCCTTGTGGTGTCCTCCAGCGGCACGGGCAGCTTCATTAGAGGCTATAGCATCAGCGATGCGCTGGGCGACTAGAACCCCGATTTGCAACGTTCAAAGTGACAGTTGGAGGTGAGGGAGCTCGATTGTTCAACGATGAACAGCAGAATGGTCTCCTCCACAGCTAGCATACGTTTCTCAAAAGACTCCATCGTTAGCATAGAGGCAGTGACATCACAGAAGACATCAGTCATGTTGACGTGCAACGAATCCATAGCATAGCCATTGGAAGTAGGTTGATCCTCGATCGCAGAGAGTCGTGACTCGAGAGTCTGTATAGTATCATATGCCAGCAAGGAACGAAGCTCGGAAATCACACGACGAATAGCGTCATAGTGATCGGTCAAACGAGACTGAATCGAAACAAGATCAGGCAGTAGAACGGGAATGACATCTAGAATAGTGGAAGTGCGAGCAGTAACAGAGGCGAAGGACTCTCCGACCTCGTGAATGGAAGGAACAACTGGTGGATTAGAAATGCATTGCCCTTTTGGGGTAGGCTCGTCAACAGGGGTTGAAGTCACGGGATGACAATGAATAGCAGACGTCCTTGGTGTGAACTTAAGCGTAGGACCTATTGGACCAAAACGATACAAACAGTGCCGAGTCAGGAGAAGAATGTCAATGACACGGACAGACAAAATAGGATCAGGAATGTTAGGAATGGAAACAATGGGGTCAAGAACAGACATAATAGCGAGAAGAGGGAAGAATGTAGCAGGAACAGGCTCGACGGGGTCATCATTAATCTTGTCGTCAGACGTGATATGATCCTACATGCTCCTAGGAGAAGGTAGATGAGGTGAGCGCTCCTGAACTGGTGCGGTCTCTGGGACAGGAGTCGACGGTGTATACTCCGGTGAACCAGGTACGTAGTCTGTGACAACCGGCAATTTCCCAGGTTAACCCCGTTAATAACTTGTGTTATATTTTGATAACGTCCGTTACCTCAGTTAACTAGAATAGTTACACGAGCATTGCACATGAGTCTAGACGTCGGTTAACTTACTTGAATAAAAATATTTTATGATTTTATGTAAATCATATTTTATGATTTCTTGCGAACATTGTCATTTCAGGTGACAAATACAATTTATGATTTTATGTGTTATATATATGTATAAACACATTGCATTTCATGATTTCTTGTGGCAACGTATCACATAACCACATATGATTAAACAACGTGGGTTTCACGCATAGTGTTCTAAGATGTTATGTGAAACAATTATATGAATATATTTTCGTATTCATGATTTTATGTGAACCAATTAAGGGTTTACATCTTGAACGTTACACGTCATTTTATTTGGACAAAAACACGTATGCATTCGGTTGAAGTCTTTCCCGTCAACTCCGTTAGGATTAACTAACGACCTTTAACTTTGAAGAACAACTTTTGCAATTTCCTAAAGTTATTCCACTTGAATAAACCGAGATGGACCAACCTCGAAATTTTTCAAATTTGTTTTCTAGTTATTGAAAACTGGAGGGGGTGTTCCTGTAATTATCTGAAACTCATTTCCTTACCTTGTAAAACAGCGAGGGGCAGTTCTTGCCAATGAACAAAACTCAATTTGTAAGTCTTTTAAAACCCACGACGGTGGCGCTCCTCCTTTCGTAACCGTTTCTCATTCAAGCCAAATTCAATTCGCTCATTACAAACTGATGCCATTTACTCATAGCAATCACAAGCAACAATTCAGTTTCCTTTCATCATTGTGTCTAAAACTTGAATCACCGAAACCCCCTCTCTTCTCTCGTTTTTTTAGTTTTCCGGCAAACTCGGAAATTCCGGCCAACAAGGCGCTGTTACGCCACAATTTGCACATCGCAGTGATCGCCTCTCTCTGCCGATCAGCCTAGTAGCAACAGTTTTTAGGAACGGAGCAACGTCAAGTGTTAAATTCGAGACTTTTCGGTTTTGTTTCGGCTTCAAAAACGCACCTAAACTCATCCTCGGTTCAAGGTAACCCTTTCTCTCTTCTAGTCGCACGTTTCTCTTTACATTGTTTATGATTTCGCGATTTTCCGGTGACCGGAATAAAACTCCGGCCACCGGAGTTTTTAGTGAAGAAGATGATGACTGGACAGGATAGATTAAATATTTAATGTACGGGCTTAAAACCCAAACGGATGCGCAGCACAGTTGGTTAGCGTCCCGGTTGGAGACCAAGAGGTCTCGGGTTCGACCCTCCCCTGTTACATTTATTTTTCTGTTATTTTTCCTGGGCCAATTCTGGTACTGCTGTACATATAAAAACTTTGTTTTCAAGCTTCCTTACAAACCCAGGCCCTAGCGCAGCTGGTTAAGGTGCTCCATTTCAAACCTCAGGTCACGGGTTCGAAACCTGTGGCCATCATCTTTCCTGTTTTATTTCTTTTTAAAGATTTTAAGCATTTTTTTGGTCCAAAACTCAAAACTACTATGAAGTGTCTATTAAATGACGTCCTGTGAAGTTTCCGTAGAACCCGTTAGGATTCTCGTTGAACGTTTATATTATGAAAACGTTAAGATTTAAATAAATCTAAAAAAAAAAAATTTAATGATTTCGTTATTATTGATAAAAATTGTTTTGAAACATGGAAATATACATAAGTATATATATATATATTTGATTCATTGTCATATGAACGTTTTAGAGATTCTCTTTAAACTCTCGGAATTTTTACACGACATATAAATATATATTTAGGTCGCTTTATTTTTCACCCTTGTGACTACGCCTCGATATTTATATTTACGAATAAATATACATATATATATATTTATTTATTTATCTGATCATCTCTACATTTTATTATTTGGAATAATATACGCGCATTGATTTTCATAAATCTTTGTGTCCATGATTTACGTCATTTTTTGACTGCTTTCGAATAAATGATTTTTATCACGTATTGAATTTGTCACCTGCGTCATAATTGAAATTACTTGATAGCAAAACCGTCGTCTAGGCTATGTTACTCATGTGCAAACACACACTTACGTATGTAAAATCGATAGGTGCTTGGTAATTACGCAAGACTCGGAAGTCTAACTAAATTTGTAGCAGCGCACCCTAAGGTGAGTTTCACAACCTTTACGTTACGTCCGGTTTTGGACGATAACACACGCAAACACGTTGCACCCGGGTTGGGGTGATAACACGATAACGTTTATGTATGATTAAAGTAGAAATCCAACATATATCACATGTTCACGTAAAATGCTTATCTTTGAAAGTCCTTACTTATCGAACCGTTAATAGTTTATAGCGAGGGGATATTGGGTAGTACTACTGGGGTCTGACAAACCCCACTCAGCGGGCACGAGATGCACCACCCGACTGGCGGTCGGACTGAGGACAATGTCAGCCTAACTTACCGTGATCGAGTAGACACGGGGAAGGCAAAACACGTAAGGAATTATTCCTACAACTAATTGGTCAGCTTCGGTTGCGAACGTTTTAGTGACATGAACTTAGGCTCGCTACCTACGATATGGATTGTACTGTTAATATACATGCTTACATAGAATAAAAACTGTTGTATTCGTACTGCATAACTATACTAGTTATACTTATGTGCTTATGTGAACTCACCAACATTAGTTGACACTTGTTCTTATGCATGCTTTGCAGGACGCTAGGAGAATCGGATTTTTGGGCACGTACGCTGGTTAAACTTTATTTTTGGGAACTTGTTTTTAAAACCTTTATCTTGAACTTTATTTACTTGTCGGGCGCTTGTTTTGCGCAACATAACTTTTATAAGCTTCCGCTAAACTTAAACTCTGGTTTGATATTTCCCGTTTGGAAATATATTTACATTTTGAACCCTTAACTTATGTTTGATGTAACTAATGACTCGGGTCCTGGTCTGGTTCACACCCCACACAGTAAAACTCCGTTAGTGGAAATTGGGGGTGTGACAGATTGGTATCAGAGCCCTTGGTTGCAGAGAACTAGAATTTTCAAAAATTCTAAACTGTAACTGTTTTTAAACATTAGTTACAACAATTCCCAAAAACATTTTCGTTTCGCGTGCCAAAAAAATCGATTACTCACATTAGGTTGTTTTTCTTTTGTTTGTGTCTGTCTGGGTTCTGACAGTATGGCACCCCACGATAACACGAGGGGTAAGGGAAAGAAAATTGCCAACGAACAGTCATCATCCTCCAACCAACAAGGCCGCGAGCCTGAGCAGCCTAGGTACACGATAATGGACTTCCTTCGGGATCAGCACATACGTCCTGATAGGTGCGCACCAGACGATTACAGCTGGCTGAATCCGACAACATATCGGTTGCTTGACATGTATCATGTGCCGGGCAGAGTTGACCTACCATTTGATTTGAAGCGGGTCATTGCGGGACTGATAGCCGCCTATGACAACACTCTTGGAGAAACCAGACAAAATTCCATCAGCAATCGCACACGCGATAGAGAAATTTAGCGATTGTGGGCCGATCAAAGGGAACAAGATACCTACCACTACAACTTGTCCCAGGGGGTAATGGGTATCCGTCATAGGGTCACCGAGCTTGAGTCGCGACCCAATCCAGCAGATTTGGAGCATAGACTGCATCAAGCACAACATCAGATTACTGCACTACAACATTCCAATGCAGCGCTTCACCACTCCAACGCGACACTTGCGGCGCAGGTCGCCACCCTCCAAGTGCAAATGGCAACCCTGCAAGTTCAAGGTGCTCCTGTTCACGAAGTAGAGGAGGAACCCTTCGAGGAAGAACCTTTTGAGGAGGATCCTCAAGAGGACATGGAGGAAGAACCAGATGTTATTGATCCTTGATCTAATCCGTCTTCTTTTCTTTCATTTTGTTACTTCGAATAAAATTGACTGGGTGTTCATTTTATTTTGAATGTTTCAAATACTGAGATACACCATGGTTGGATTTAAATTTTGTAATGGATATTACATCTTTATTTTTCCAATGTGTTCTAAAAATTATGTCATGTGATGGATGGATGCATGAATAATTGTTTAGTGCTTAATGAAATTGATATTAGGTATATTAATTATTTGGTTGTATGCGTTCTAACGTATATAATGAAATTAATATTGGGTATATTAATCAATGGTATGTCTTTCATGACAAACGGAATCATGGTTGAGCACCTCACAGCAGCCCAGATCCAAGCGTTGATAAATGAAAACGTTGCGGCAGCACTCGCTGCGACTCAAGTGCAAGGGAACAATAATGGTGGTAAGTAAAACAGACGAAAAATTGACTACATTTTTTTTTCTTTTTCTTCTCACTCTCTAAAATTATTCTCCAAAATAATTTCATTGAAACGAATCCAGGCCCAGCTCAATGCACCTTCAAAACTTACATGGATTGTAAGCCGCTCACATTCAAGGGTGATGAAGGAGCCGTGGGTCTGCTGCAATGGCTCGAGAAATTAGAAAAGGTATTCTCAATGTGCAACTGCCTAGCTGCAAATCGGGTCAATTTCGCAACAACTACACTCGAGGGAGCTGCCCTCACTTGGTGGAACGCACAAATCCAAATGCTAGGGCTCGACGTAGCGAATGCTATGACTTGGCAGGAGTTCAAGGATGCCATCATGGAGGAGTATTGTCCTCGTGACCAGGTCAAAAGGTTGGAAGGTGAGTTCCAGAACTTGAAAATGGTAAGTTCTAAGGTTGAAGAGTACACCGCTCGCTACCATGAGTACGCGGTGCTGTGTCCTACAATGGTTGATGCTGACTTCAAAAGGATTGAAAGGTACGTGGATGGGTTAGCTCCACAGATCAAGGGGATGGTTACTGCCTCAAACCCTGCAAATGTGTAGAATGCTATCAGGTTAGCCCATAAGCTGACTGACCAGGCCATAGAGCAGGGAACTTTGCCACCCAGGAAGGTCCCCAAGACTGCCCTAGATGGGAAAAGAAATAGAGATGATGACTCTAGTAACAACAACAATGGTAGGAACAGCAATGGTGGGAACAACAATGGAAGGTCCTCCAACTCTCACAATCAAAACAAGAGGTACAACAAATCCAGGGGTGACTATAATAACAGTAACACCAACAGCGGGGGCGGTAATCAGAACCGCCAAGGTGGTAGTAATCAGAATCACAATAGGTACAAGGGACGAGCGCCTTTCTGCAATCGGTGCAACCAACACCACAATGGGGCATGCAAGAAACTCACCTGTGAGCGTTGTGGTAAGGGGGGCCATGAAGCTAAGAATTGTTGGGGTGAACTACAAAACCGTCCCAATCAGAATCAAAATCAGAATCAGAATCAGAACCAGAGGCAGAATAATGAAGGCCTTAGGGGGTGTTATGAATGTGGAAAACCAGGGCACTTAAAGAGGGACTGTCCACAACTTCGAAAGAATAACAACAATGTTGGCAACAACAATAACCACCGTAACAATAATAACAACGGTGGTGATGGTGGTAGAAACGGTGGAGATGGCGCCAAAGGGGGAGCTTTCATTATGGGTTCTGGTGAAGCAAGAAACGATGCCAACGTCATTACCGGTAAGTTCCTTCTAAACAACTACTTCGCAAATGTCTTATTTGATACTGGTGCTAAGAAAAGTTTTATCTCGACTAAGTTCTGTAAGTTGATTAAGGCTACCCAAACTCCACTAAAGGCTAGGTATACGGTTGAATTAGCAAATGGTAAGCTTCTTGACACCACTCACTTGGTTGAAAACTGCACATTAGAACTAGCTGGTCATAAACTAAGTATAGACCTTATGCCTTTTACCATAGGTAGTTTCGACGTGATAGTGGGCATGGATTGGCTATCCAAACATCAGGCGGAAATTGTCTGTCAAGAAAAGGTCATAAGAATACCCATAGCAGGATGAGAAGTACTCTCAATTCAGGGCAAAAAGGGAGGTGCTGTCTCCGGAATCATATCATACCTTAAAGCGCAGAAGTGTCTTCGGAAAGGACACGCGGCAATCCTAGCCACTGTTACGGACCAAACCAGGGTGGAGAGAAAAATCGAAGATTTCCCGATCGTACGCGATTATCCGGAGGTATTTCCTGAGGAATTACCTGGCCTTCCTCCGCATCGGCAGGTAGAATTTGGAATTGACCTCGCTCCGGGAGCAGCTCCGATCGCTATCCAGTTACTATTCCAAGATTGATTTAAGGTCTGGTTACCATCAGCTTCGAGTCCGTGAGGAGGACATCGAAAAGACAGCCTTCAGAACACGCTACGGTCATTACGAATTTTTGGTCATGCCTTTTGGGCTGACAAATGCACCAGCTGTGTTCATGGACCTCATGAATCGTGTGTGCAAGCCCTACCTGGATAAATTCGTCATAGTATTTATTGACGATATCCTCATCTACTCCAAGACAAAGGAAGAACACGAGGAACATCTGCGGTTAATCTTAGAATTGTTAAAGAAAGAACAACTCTACGCAAAATTCTCTAAGTGCGATTTCTGGATCCGAGAGGTTCAATTTCTGGGTCACATCGTCAACGAGCAAGGTATTCACGTTGACCCAGCCAAGATCGAGGCCATTAAAAGTTGGCCTACCCCTAGAGCTCCGACGGAAATTCGCCAATTCCTAGGTTTAGCGGGTTACTACCATCGTTTTATAAAGGGATTTTCTCAGTTAGCTCACCCATTGACTGCTCTTACGCACAAAGGGGTTCAATACAGATGGGGTGACAAGGAAGAGGCAGCCTTCCAAGCTTTGAAGGAAAAACTTTGTACTGCACCTATATTATCTCTACCTGATCGGATTGACGACTTCGAGGTATATTGTGACGCGTCAATCCAGGGACTCAGATGTGTTCTGATGCAAAGAGGTAAGGTTATCGCATATGGGTCAAGGCAACTAAAGTCCCATGAGAAGAATTACACAACTCACGACTTAGAGTTGGGCGCTGTTGTATTTGCCTTGAAATTTTGGAGACACTACTTATACGGTACCAAGTGTACAATATTCACTGATCACAAGAGCCTCCAGCACATATTTGAACAGAAGGAACTCAACATGAGGCAACGTAGGTGGGTCGAATTGCTGAACGACTATGACCTTGCGATAAAGTATCATCCAGGCAAGGCCAACGTAGTGGCTGATGCCTTGAGTAGAAAAGAGCATGTTAAACCTAGAAGGGTTCGAGCTCTTCAATTAACGATCCATACGGGGCTACCGGATAGACTCCGGGATGCTCAGAAAGAGGCCCTGAAGGAGGAGAATTTCGGGTCTGAATCATTACGTGACATATATGGAACTTCTGAAGTTAGGTCTTATGGAATTCGTTATTATAATGACCGTATATGGGTACCTTTGCATGGAAATCTTAGAGAACTGGTGATGGACGAAGCTCACAAGTCCCGTTATTCGATCCATCCAGGTTCTGACAAAATGTATCAAGACTTAAAGGGGCTATATTGGTGGCCTAATATGAAAGCTGATATCGCTAGATACGTCAGCAAGTGCTTGACGTGTGCGAAGGTCAAAACGGAACATCGAAAGCCAGCAGGATTACTGCAACAACCTAAAATTCCCGAATGGAAATGGGAAGAAATCTCGATGGATTTCATCACGGGATTGCCCCGTTCTTCTGGCGGTAACGATATGATTTGGGTTATCGTTGACCGTTTAACAAAATCCGCCCATTTCCTAGCCATCAAAGAAAGTGACAAAACAGAGAAACTTGCAAAGATATACCTCAAGGAGATTGTCAAGTTTCACGGAGTGCCTTTATCTATTATCTCTGACCGAGACCCTAGATTTACTTCAAATTTTTGGACATCCTTACAAGAGGCGATGGGCACTCGCTTAGATATGAGTACCGCGTATCATCCTCAAACAGATGGACAAACTGAACGTTCAGACTCTTGAGGATATGCTTAGAGCATGTGTGCTCGACTTCGGGAAAAATTGGGAAACTCATTTACCACTGGTGGAATTCTCCTATAACAACAGCTACCATACCAGTATTGGAGCCGCTCCATTTGAGGCTCTGTACGGACGAAAGTGCAGATCGCCTGTCTGTTGGGCTGAGGTCGGTGAGAGCCAACTCACTGGACCTGAATTAGTACACGAGACCACTGAAAGAATCGTGCAGATCAGAAACCGCATGAAAGCGGCAAGAGATAGACAAAAGAGTTATGCGGATAAACGCCGAAGGCCTTTGGAATTTAAAGTCGGCGACAAAGTACTATTGAAAGTCTCGCCTTGGAAAGGCGTCGTACGCTTTGGCAAGCGCGGGAAGTTGAATCCCCGCTATGTAGGACCATTCGAGATCACCGAAACTATTGGTCCGGTGGCTTACCGTTTAAATTTACCTCCTGAATTGGATGGAGTACACAACGTGTTTCACGTTTCGAATCTGAGAAAGTGTTTAGCTGATGACACTCTTATAGTTCCATTAAAAGAAATGCAAGTTGATGAACAACTACGATTTATCGAACAACCCGTGGAAATCATGGGACGTGAGGAGAAAACATTGAAACGAAGTAAAATTCCCATCGTCAAAGTGAGATGGCAATCTAGGCGTGGACCGGAGTTCACGTGGGAACGAGAAGATCAGATGCAAAAGAAATATCCTCACCTATTTGATCAAGCCTCAACATCTAATCAAGGTATGAGTTAAATTTTGGGACAAAATTTCCTTAACAAGGGGATGATGTAGCAACCCTAAAATTTTTCTATTCCTTCCACAGAAACCGTAGCAACTTAAGGCAATTTTTGGGACGAAAATTCCTTAACAAGGGGATGATGTGACAACCGGCAATTTCCCAGGTTAACCCCGTTAATAACTTGTGTTATATTAAGATAACGTCCGTTACCTCAGTTAACTAGAATAGTTACACGAGCGTTGCACATGAGTCTAGACGTCGGTTAACTTACTTGAATAAAAATATTTTATGATTTTATGTAAATCATATTTTATGATTTCTTGCGAACATTGTCATTTCAGGTGACGAATACAATTTATGATTTTATGTGTTATATATATGTATAAACACATTGCATTTCATGATTTCTTGTGGCAACGTATCACATAACCACATATGATTAAACAACGTGGGTTTCACGCATAGTGTTCTAAGATGTTATGTGAAACAATTATATGAATATATTTTCGTATTCATGATTTTATGTGAACCAATTAAGGGTTTACATCTTGAACGTTACACGTCATTTTATTTGGACAAAAACACGTATGCATTCGGTTGAAGTCTTTCCCGTCAACTCCGTTAGGATTAACTAACGACCTTTAACTTTGAAGAACAACTTTTGCAATTTCCTAAAGTTATTCCACTTGAATAAACCGAGATGGACCAACCTCGAAATTTTTCAAATTTGTTTTCTAGTTATTGAAAACTGGAGGGGGTGTTCCTGTAATTATCTGAAACTCATTTCCTTACCTTGTAAAACAGCGAGGGGCAGTTCTTGCCAATGAACAAAACTCAATTTGTAAGTCTTTTAAAACCCACGACGGTGGCGCTCCTCCTTTCGTAACCGTTTCTCATTCAAGCCAAATTCAATTCGCTCATTACAAACTGATGCCATTTACTCATAGCAATCACAAGCAACAATTCAGTTTCCTTTCATCATTGTGTCTAAAACTTGAATCACCGAAACCCCCTCTCTTCTCTCGTTTTTTTAGTTTTCCGGCAAACTCGGAAATTCCGGCCAACAAGGCGCTGTTACGCCACAATTTGCACATCGCAGTGATCGCCTCTCTCTGCCGATCAGCCTAGTAGCAACAATTTTTAGGAACGGAGCAACGTCAAGTGTTAAATTCGAGACTTTTCGGTTTTGTTTCGGCTTCAAAAACGCACCTAAACTCATCCTCGGTTCAAGGTAACCCTTTCTCTCTTCTAGTCGCACGTTTCTCTTTACATTGTTTATGATTTCGCGATTTTCCGGTGACCGGAATAAAACTCCGGCCACCGGAGTTTTTAGTGAAGAAGATGATGACTGGACAGGATAGATTAAATATTTAATGTACGGGCTTAAAACCCAAACGGATGCGCAGCACAGTTGGTTAGCGTCCCGGTTGGAGACCAAGAGGTCTCGGGTTCGACCCTCCCCTGTTACATTTATTTTTCTGTTATTTTTCCTGGGCCAATTCTGGTACTGCTGTACATATAAAAACTTTGTTTTCAAGCTTCCTTACAAACCCAGGCCCTAGCGCAGCTGGTTAAGGTGCTCCATTTCAAACCTCAGGTCACGGGTTCGAAACCTGTGGCCATCATCTTTCCTGTTTTATTTCTTTTTAAAGATTTTAAGCATTTTTTTGGTCCCAAACTCAAAACTACTATGAAGTGTCTATTAAATGACGTCCTGTGAAGTTTCCGTAGAACCCGTTAGGATTCTCGTTGAACGTTTATATTATGAAAACGTTAAGATTTAAATAAATCTAAAAAAAAAATTTAATGATTTCGTTATTATTGATAAAAATTGTTTTGAAACATGGAAATATACATAAGTATATATATATATTTGATTCATTGTCATATGAACGTTTTAGAGATTCTCTTTAAACTCTCGGAATTTTTACACGACATATAAATATATATTTAGGTCGCTTTATTTTTCACCCTTGTGACTACGCCTCGATATTTATATTTACGAATAAATATACATATATATATATATTTATTTATTTATCTGATCATCTCTACATTTTATTATTTGGAATAATATACGCGCATTGATTTTCATAAATCTTTGTGTCCATGATTTACGTCATTTTTTGACTGCTTTCGAATAAATGATTTTTATCACGTATTGAATTTGTCACCTGCGTCATAATTGAAATTACTTGATAGCAAAACCGTCGTCTAGGCTATGTTACTCATGTGCAAACACACACTTACGTATGTAAAATCGATAGGTGCTTGGTAATTACGCAAGACTCGGAAGTCTAACTAAATTTGTAGCAGCGCACCCTAAGGTGAGTTTCACAACCTTTACGTTACGTCCGGTTTTGGACGATAACACACGCAAACACGTTGCACCCGGGTTGGGGTGATAACACGATAACGTTTATGTATGATTAAAGTAGAAATCCAACATATATCACATGTTCACGTAAAATGCTTATCTTTGAAAGTCCTTACTTATCGAACCGTTAATAGTTTATAGCGAGGGGATATTGGGTAGTACTACTGGGGTCTGACAAACCCCACTCAGCGGGCACGAGATGCACCACCCGACTGGCGGTCGGACTGAGGACAATGTCAGCCTAACTTACCGTGATCGAGTAGACACGGGGAAGGCAAAACACGTAAGGAATTATTCCTACAACTAATTGGTCAGCTTCGGTTGCGAACGTTTTAGTGACATGAACTTAGGCTCGCTACCTACGATATGGATTGTACTGTTAATATACATGCTTACATACGAATAAAAACTGTTGTATTCGTACTGCATAACTATACTAGTTATACTTATGTGCTTATGTGAACTCACCAACATTAGTTGACACTTGTTCTTATGCATGCTTTGCAGGACGCTAGGAGAATCGGATTTTTGGGCACGTACGCTGGTTAAACTTTATTTTTGGGAACTTGTTTTTAAAACCTTTATCTTGAACTTTATTTACTTGTCGGGCGCTTGTTTTGCGCAACATAACTTTTATAAGCTTCCGCTAAACTTAAACTCTGGTTTGATATTTCCCGTTTGGAAATATATTTACATTTTGAACCCTTAACTTATGTTTGATGTAACTAATGACTCGGGTCCTGGTCTGGTTCACACCCCACACAGTAAAACTCCGTTAGTGGAAATTGGGGGTGTGACATAGTCAGATGAAGATAGTGCGTAATCGGGCTCTGGCTTAGGGTCCGATGGTATCATGATAATCTTCTTGTTTGCCATGATGTGACGATTCCAAGTTTATAACAATAATATATAATAATATATCAGGCAATTATCTTAGACAGTAAGGCATAACAGTTTGCAAGTTAGCACACATACAAGGCAATGCATGAATGCACACACATGAATGAATGATGCAGAGCTTAGGTTATAGACTAGGTGCAGACCGATGCATCCTAATTCACTATAACCATGGCTCTGATACCACGTCTGTCACACCCCGAGAATGGCTGAATGTGGGCATGTGACTGATTTGGCATCATGGTCATGGTTATGAATGATTGACATCTAAGTGAACGTTTAGAAAAGTCATTTGTCTTTCAAAAACATAATTCTTAAACATTTATTTAAATATTTAAAACAGTGGCAGCGGAAAATAGTAGTGGAAATACATGTTAAGTTTCGAAAGACGATATTATGGGATTTTAAATCGTGACAACCCTAAGGTGTAATGTGACTAAATCTCCAAAAGAATGAATGAACATGCAGCAGGCAGACCATGATATGAGACAAGCAGGATCTATGCAGAAAGACATTGAATTGCATCCTTAATCACCTGAGAATTCAAGAAATTTAAAAAGTCAACAGAATTGTTGGTGAGTTCACAGGTTTGATGACACATGAAAATGTTTGAACAGTGTTTGAATCAGTGTTTGAAACAATGTTTGAAATGTTTGGCCGTCATGATATTATTTTTGTTGACTCTGATGTTGTAAAGATCAAGCATGAACCTTGAATTCAAAACTAACTGTTTACCCACTCCTGGTGTCCAACCCCATGTACACCGAATGACTAAAATAACTAATGTACCCCTTGACTATTTCCGTGGAGTCAGGACTGGAGCGACCAAGTCGGGGCAGGGTCGTCAACCCAAATAGATCTATTCACAAGCTATCGTTTCGAATGAACTAATTGAATTCAATTAATAGTGGGACTTAGGCATATAACATGAATCAACATGAATACACAGATTGGGGTTTATGAAAAGAACATGCAATCAATACGTCTTACAGAAATCATAATATCAGACAAAATGAAATTGAAAGGCATTCATTGAATTCTCCCCCATAATTTGAAAACAGAAAACTAAAAGGGGCCGTGAAACTCACTTGATATGAAGATGGTCTGACATATATGAATTGAATGAAGTAGCCTAGCAAGCGTCTACAATGTAATATTAAGACGTCTTTAGGGGCCTGGCTATATGGGTTAGTGAATACGTCACCCCATGTTCAAGG
>JBCNJP010000466.1:0-21268 GCA_039602395.1 Deinandra increscens subsp. villosa
TATCCTTTGGCGGATTATTTTGAAGGCCTATGTGTTAGAATAGGTAGAAATGAGTTGGGTTATGGGTATATTAGGTCATTGGGCCATTTTAGATAGGTTTGGGCTCAGTTTAAAAGAGTTTAGATGGGTTTTAGTGGGCCTGGAAAGTCAAATCCGGAAATTAATGTGTAATTAGGGTTTTTAGGGTGTCTTGTTTAGCAAGTTGGAGACTCCCTATATAAGGGAAGCTCTCCTCTCATTATTAGGTTGTTGATTGTGGAGTAAAGCTAGTCTTTTGGTGTGTGAAGGTGACATCGAAATTCTCTTTAGAATTTCGATCAAGGTGTAACCAGTGAACGGTGATCAATACAATCTACTTGATTTCTAATCGGTTTGTTTTACTTGCTTTATCATACTTTTCGATTACTATTTAGTGTGTTTATACTTGAATCACCTAGTTAAACCGGATTCCGCACGGTTTCACTAGTCTAGATATCGCGTGAGGGTTTAATTGGTCCTTACAACGTTTATATAACTGACACAACAAACTGATAAGTGATCGTATGTTTACAACTATTCGGTTTTAAACAGTCTGGATGGTTGAGCTTAAAACTGTTGCGAACTGACAAAACTGAAAACGTAAACCGTAACCCGTGTACAAAATTGAAAACTATATCCGATTTTTGAAAAACTGATGTAACCGACTCGAACAATTGTTTTCACGAAATAAAAACATCACGAACTGAAATCTTGTCAAGACTTAAGCCTAAACTCGAACCGATCACCTAATTGGGCCCGACTTAGCCCAATAGGCCCAATAAGCCTAAAACAATTAAACCGAGCTCGAACCCTTAACCCGTTGCATAATCGTGATAAACCGAGTGATCGTGGAAATCTGTAAACTCAACCGATACACAACGGGCCGGGCCTCGAACCGGTGCCCCGTATGGACCCGTACGGCCCATGACCGACGGACCGTCCAATTTCGTCTTTACTTTAAACATTTAGACCCAATATAAATCTTAAGCCCAATGAATACATTTTTAATTTATTGGCCCATCAACTTTGCTTTTAATTTTTATAAAATAAAAAAACGGTTACCACCTTTTATTTTTATAAAAATTAGTCATGTACTTATATAATTTTATACTTTGGTTATTTATTAAAGTTATGGTTTATTCCCAAATCTTTATATGTCTTATAAACTTTCATAATACCAAACCCTCATTTATGGAACATGACAACATTTTTATAAAATATGGATAACATTTTAAAAAAATATCACCTACACTTCAAAAGCTTTAAAAAAAATAAAAATAAATAAATAAATGAATAAAATATGTGGAGAGAAATGTGTACACCCAAACACCCTCTTCACCACACCATTCTCCAACAACCATCACCTTACTCCTTTCTCTTTTTCCCCTCCTTCTTTTCCACGTAAAACAACAACAGCAGCACATCCTCTTCTTTGTTTTCTGTAGAAAGTAAGAACCCAAGCACCACCCTTCATTTTTTTGTTTCGATAGAACAATAACAACAAACCATCAACCACCCTCCATTACTTTCTTTTATTTTTCCGATTCGGTGAACAGCACCAACAGCCCACCACCACCGCCTCTAGCTGCCACCCTCTTCCTTCTTCTTTTTCTTTTCACGACAGAACACCACCACCATCGACCGTGCACCCCTGCTGCCACCGCCCCTGCCTTGCGCTACTGGAACTGCTGCTGCTCGGAGCAGCCTACAACCACCTGCGCCTCCGCTGCTACGCCGTGAACCACTGCCGAGCACAACCCGTCACCACCTCTCCTCCCTCTTTTCTCTTTCTCTCGGCAACCAAGCAACCAACTACCTCCCCTCTCCTTTCTGCCGAGACCAACCACCACACCACCCCCACCCCCCCTCTCCTAACCGCCGGATAAACAACACCCAACACCACCACTTTACTCTTTTCGCTGCTGCCACTACCGTGGTCTCAGAGCAGTCGTGGACCACCAACAACCTACCACCACCATCGCAATCTCTGCGTTGCTACTGTTCGGAGCCGCTATGCACCGTCCGTCGCCACCGAGGGGCTGCTGCGAGCCGCTGCCATGACCCCCCGAGCCCCGCGAAACCGAACCGCCACCTTTCTCGTTTCTCTCGGTTTAACCCCTCCCCGTTGTGAGTATTTCTTTTTTAACCGTTTCGTTTACGTTTTGAATACGTTCTAAACGTCCCGAATGATCAAACCGGGTATTGACAACGAACCGTTTAAACGTGAAGTTTTCTAACAATCACAAACACCGAACTACATTTTTTTATATAAACCTTAAGGTTATAAATTTGAAAATATGGATATCATGTGTTTTCTAAACACTAAAACATTAGTGTTTAAACCTATGAATATATTTACAAGTAAATGATTTAATTTGATCATTTAGTAATTTTGTGATGTTTAACATACTTTGCATGGTTAGATATTGTTATTTTCATGTTTTAGTATGTTGTAAATGGTTATAATCGTTATTGGTGATTTTAATTGTTAATCATCTTGTTTATTAACTAATATGTTACTAATGACAACTAAGATGGACAAATGACGTTTAGTGACCTGCATAGGAATAATATGGACTTTAGATGTGTTAACTTAATCTTTGGACATAAAATGATAGCATTAAAACCTTTAAATGAATTTATTATGGTTAACTTATTAATTTAGTAATTTTATAATAATTACTTGAATAAAATAAACCATAAAATCTCATCATGGAATTTATATATAAAATGGTCATATCTTATAAAAATATAATTTCTAAAATATAAGATTTAAATGGCTTGTTTAGATTTTATAAAAGAAATAAAATGGATAATATATATATATATATATATATATATATATATATATATATATATATATATATATATTATGTTTTAACCGGACCAAATGTTTTATTTTTAAACGTTTGGAACTGAAATGAAATCTTTAAACGATTTAAAAATGTTTTACGACGTAATAAATCGTAAATAATTATTTTCAGCAAATAATTATCCTTAGGAATTTTAGAAACCCTAATTTGAGTTAAAATCATTTTGGTTTGTTAATATAATTATTTTTAATAATAATTATATTTACATTAACTCAAAACCCTAATTTTCCTTAACATGATTTAAATATTAAATAACCTTTAATATTTATCTACTTGTGTTAAATCATTAAATCATTTAACTTGTAATAATTTAATAAAATTATTTCGACAAGTTAGAATAATTGTTTCAATAATAATTATCAACTCTAGTTATATATATTATAACTTAACGCGATTAATTATTCAATCGATCGAGTGAACATAAAAATAATAATAAATATTATTATTTAAAACGATGTCTAATGCTTGATTGAACTGACCTTCATGATACGTTATCACATGTTTATTCCTTGTATTCAATTTGCATTAAATGCATTTATACGTGAACATTAGCATTTACTGATTTTAAAATGAATAACTAACGGGTTTTCAAACGCTACAAACGGGATTATACGTCAAGACTTGACCGGTATCATTTGGGTAACGTTCGTTACTCAAATGATTATGTGGACCCTTATGCATATTGTCTTATGTTTTATTAGGACTTTACTTGCTAGTTGCCACTCGGTAATCCATCCTCATCACTGAATCAAGTGAGTTTCACGGCCCCTTTTCTTTACAACTGTTTTACACTTATGGGGGAGAAATCATGAACTGATAAAATGTTTTTTTTTCTTAATGTTATGGTTTACCTTAAGCCGTTTGACTACATGTTCCATTCCGTATCCCAAACAACTGGTACTTTATCGTTATAAACGTTAGTACAACTGAAATCCCACTATTAATTGAATTCGATTAGTTCTGCTCGAAACGATAACTAGTGAATAGATCTATATGGGTTGACAACCCTGTCCAGATTGGTAGCTCCAATCCTGACTTCGTACATTGTCAAGGGGTACACGTCAGTTATTCTCGCATGTTCGGTATTCTTGGGATAGAATGCTATGAGTGGTTAATCCGTTAGTATTCGAATTTGAGGTTCATGGTAGGATCTTACAACCACGACAGTAAACCAACGTAACATTTAAGTATGCCGTAAACTGTTATCCCAACATGCCGTAAACTGTTATTCCAACATACCGTAAACTGTTATCTCAACATGCCGTAAACTGTTATTCCAACATACCGTAAACTGTTATTCCAACATACTGTAATATGTTTTTACAAACTTACCATAGAATCATAAACCTGTGAACCTCACCAACTTTATGTTGACCTTTTTAAACTCATGATTTCTCAGGTATCTAAGTTCATCATGGAAGACGTGCAAATGGGGCTTCACTGTAACTTTCGACCCTGCTTCACCGGAGTCGTAGTCCCGACCTATCTTAAATAAACTGATTTATGATTTCAATATCAGACTAATACTTTTATTCAAATGTAAGACATTATCATTTCACCACGACTTTCCGCTGCAACATGAATGGTATTATGTTTTAAATGACGTTTGAATTTAATAGAAGTTGTTCTGCATATCTGCGACTATGATTCCGTCTCGCTCACACCCAAATCCGTTGACCGGGGTGTGACAGTGACAGAAAGTATTTGGTTCGGAATGGGGGTTGGTAATATTTTATCACTTCACGGAAGCCGAGATGGTACGTGTTTGTGAACTCGACTCTTGTTACGCCGGACGTGCATGCGTGAGAGTAGTGCATGGTAGAAATGGACCTTAGTCCCTTAAAAGATCATTTTTATTATAATATTTCATGTACGCAGGGTTATTCCCTACTGGTTCATGACGGCGTGTCGAGTACGATGTACTAGCCTGAGAGGGGGTCCCGTACGTAAGTGACATTACACCACTACATTTATTCACTAGCAACACAGTTCCCCGGGGATCATACTCCTCACAGACGATCGCCCAGGAGAGTAGTGATACTAGATTTGAGGCTGAGAGGTAGTGAATAATCTTAAGAAAATTTATAAATACTCTACAACCATCTTTAACCACTGGTATGTTTTCCCAGGTAATAGTAACTTCAATCTGCATTTCTTAAAATACCATCTTATTAGTTTTTAATTTCTTTTATTTTTCTTTATTAAAATAGTTTCTTTTCTAAAAACTTAACATTAGATTTGGCTATATGATTAAAGTGGATTGAGTATCCAGAATCCTCATTTTCCATTGTGTCTTGAACGATCTCGATTCAACTTACTAAAAAAGTTTGAATAAATATTACCATAGTTTATAGGGTTATTGGCTTAGAATAATCCCAACTATTAGTTTTTGGCCGGGAACACTCCCAACTAACGAATTAGCCACCACCACTCTCAACTTTCAACCTATTTTCTCACACCACTCCCTTCGTTAAAATCTATTAACCCCGTTACTACTACGCCTACGTGGCATTTCCGTACCCTTTTCTTAAATAAAAAAGTTATTAAAAATCCACATGTATCTAATATCTTAAAACATGGACCTGCCTAAAGAACCCTAATTCTCTAAACACATCAACCTGCTCCCTCAATTCTCCATCTTCGTCCCTCCCTCCAATCTCCAGCTTATTCGTCCCTCCCTCCAACCTCCGGTTATGAACCGATCCTCGACGGTCTCCTCTGGATCAACCGAAAATAGTCATCGATTATTAAAAGTAAACATGAATGGAAGCATCTACTGCTACCATGAGTTGCCTTCAATTCGACGATTTGCGGGTCGTAAGAGTTTGAGAATGGTGGAAGAATTCTATGGGTGTCCTCTATGGCCGGTAAAGCAAATATTTTTCTTGTTCATTTGATTTAATAAGTCTTGGTTCAATGAATTTTTTATACAAGTTAAAACAATAATAAGGAGCTTAGAATCTGTCTGCTAAAGCAAATATTTTTCTTGTTCCCTTGAGTTAATTTGCAGAAACAGCCGTGTAGTTTTTTCATGTGGAAAAGAGATTTTGATAAAATTTTCAAAAGGGAAGATTTGCTTCGTATTGAGCACTTGGAATTGGAGAAGATAACCTTGCAAGAGAAGCTAAAGAATTTGAAAGATGAGCTTAGAGTGACAAAATCAAAGTGGAATATTAACTTCAAAACATTATGTGTTTTGGTAGTTTTATTTTCAGTTTGTTGGAATCTTTTTGTTTGATTATGTAAAAGTAGTCAACATAGTGGTAGTTTATCTTGTAATGAATTTGTTGTAATGGATCTTTTTTGTGCAATATAGCATCTATTTGTGTTTAAATTTGTCATGTGTATGTTATTGTTACAAACGGGTCAAATGGGTTCAAGAATAACAAGGTTGTTGTTTTTTTTTTTGCTCCTGTTTGCAGCTGTGTTATGGGGTCAATGAGACACAAAAATCAATCAAATACACCTATCAAAGGGTTGTTTATAGCTGTTTTTTTTTTTGCTATTTTTTGCAGCATTGTTATGGGTTCAAAAACACCCAAAAATGAATCAAAAACTACCTTAAAAGGGATTTTTTTTGCTGCTGTTATGGGTTCAAAAACACCAAAAATGAATCAAAAACACCCTTAAAAGGGTTGTTTTTTTGCTGCTGTTTTTTGCGGCTGTTTGCAGCATTGTTATGGGTTCAAAAACACCCAACTATGAATCAAAAACACCCTTAAAAGGGCTTTTTTTGCTGTTGTTTTTTTGCTACTGTTATGGGTTCCAAAACACCAAAAAATGAATCAAAAACACCCTTAAAAGGGTTGTTTTTTGCTGCTGTTTTTTGCGGCTGTTTGCAGCATTGTTATGGGTTCAAAAAGACCCAACTATGAATCAAAAACACCCTTTTTGCTGCTGTTTTTTTGCTGCTGTTATGGGTTCAAAAACACCCAAAAATGAATAAAAAACACTCTTAAAAGGGTTGTTTTTTGCTGCTATTTTTTGCGGCTGTTTGCAGCATTGTTATGGGTTCAAAAACACCCAACTATGAATCAAAAACACCCTTAAAAGGACTATTTTTGCTTATGTTTCTTGCTGTTGTTTTTTGCTGCATTTTTTGGGTTCAAAAACACCCTAAAATGAACCAAAACAAGCCATATAAGGATCCAAATGGGTCAAACATATCACAATCAACCAAAACAAGCCATATAAGGATCCAAATGTGTAACACTCGAACTCGGGATTTATGAAAATAAATAAAAAGTTCAAACCGGGATTCGAAAGCAACATCAAGTAACAAGCATGTGGGCTGTAATCCATTGACAAATTAAATAAAAAGTTGGATCATGCCCAAAAAGCCCACCAACTAAAGAAAATCCGCAGCCCATTGAACCACATGAGCCCATCTGCGAATTCCCAGCCCCTTTTGTCTGTTACCATCGATGGAAACAAGGTTTTTGGCAGCATTCTTTCCTCTCCTCCCTATACATGCAACGCAGAAAGAGCAGAGAGACACCACTCTCAAAAATTCGACCAGGGCACCTTGCTTCTCTCTCTCTAAAATTCGAACAGAGCTACAGGGTTTCAGCAAGGAGATTAAACACCCAAATCTTGTAAGTCTCTTCTCTCAAAATCTATATAAGTTAGGGTTCATATTTGGTTATGAAGGAACTAACAAATGGAGTAAAAATTTGAAATCAAGGGGGGGTGGGGCTGCTGATCACTGAACTTCGTGAAAAGGGGGCTGGAGTAGGGCTGATTTTCGAAGGAAAGGAGAAGGTGGGACTGCTCGCTGGATCAGCTCTTGCGTAAGGTAGAAAGAGGCTGATTGTACAAGAAATTTTGCACAAGGTACAATTGTTCTATGCATGGGATTCTTGTAGAGCATAAGTTTAAATTCTGAACCAGTACCATGTTTATATATATTAGGTTGAGAAATCACAGAACTAAGAATTTATCAACATTATGATGCATGTTAGAAAATACCCAAGATTGAATTAAAAAGGATTAAACTTGTATAAAGGAAGGAAGCATGTTGGACTTGGGAATCTGTGTAAATGAAGGCTGGGGGGGTTGTCTATCGAATTTTTGAAGGAGAAAAAGCCTCCTGTACTACAAATTCTGCACATCGTATAAGCTGATTTATGCATGGAAACCTTTGTAGAAATAAGACTCAAATTCTGATGGGTACATGTCTGATTAACAGCCTTAAACAATGCTAAAACTCATCAGATTTTCATGACTATATTGCCTATTAAGTGACATTGGAGTTTAGACTAAAAATAATTAAAACTTAGTAAGATTTAGTTTTAGTTTTACTATGAAATCCTTAAGTTAGAAAACTTGAAGATTTAGAATAATGAGTATAGAAATTTAACATAGACAAGAAGAGCTAATGATGGGTAGCTAAAAGTTTACGGTCTGACCCGCTAGATATTTAGTGTTGCATTATGCAACAATATTCAGCAACTTTATAAAAAATGTAAACTAAACGACATTTACTTGAAGTTCCAAAAACTAAATAGTTATAAACACTTAGTATCGCAGCATACAACAGTTTTATAAAGATTAAACAACATTACTTGAAATTTCAAAGTTAAAATATTATAGATGTTTAATGTTGCATCATGCAACAGTACCTAGAAACATAAAATTTGAGTTAAATAAAAATGTATATCGGTTCATAACACACTTTTTCCAAAATGTAATTAATCATTAGTCGCGTATCGCGAATATCAAAATGCTTACTGTTGCAACAGTATCAATATAGACTATTTAAGTTTAATAATATTTGAAGTTAGGACAACTTGCAATCAAGACCACAATTGATTATATACATCTAAGAAAAATACCATAGTAAGCATTGGGTTCATAATTCGTATATAACCCGAATTTTTCAGTTAGAACAAGATACTAATATAACAAATAATTTTGTTATTATTATTGGTTTAGGTTGACTATCGAAAGTCAAACCAACAAGTAAATCCTCACCGTCAAAGTTGCCAATCAAACCAAGTGAGTTCCGTATTATTTTCCTACCTCGTTATATAACAGTTCTTGGCCCACAAATAATCATTGTGGAGTAACAGTTGCATGCTATATTGGTTACCAAAATTCGTATCTCATGAAATGTGCAAAATACTACGTAACTAGTATGCTAGAAATATTTGGTGCATGTGTTGTACCTCCTAATTTGTATATATATATATATATATATATATATATATATATATATATCTTGTTGGTTACATTCTTGCCATTCATGTAGAAAAATTATGTAGGGGCCAATAGCATTGTGAAATATTTGAATAGCAGGCTAGGATACGGCTCACCAACAACTTTATAGTTGTTGATATCGGTGGTTTACAAATTTTGCAGGTAATCAGTAGGAACCCATCAGACAAGTGTGTCACACCCTGGAATTTCGGGAACGGAGGCGTGTGACGTCATGAAATCATAGTCATGGATACTTAGAACAATTAATAGTAAAACAATTGATAAACAAAACGTCATTTGGATTGCATCGGAAATAGTGGTGAAATGACATTGTCTTACAATTAATAATAAAGATGGGAATAGTTCTTAAAAGTTAAGATAGCTCCTAAAATGCTTGAAATATTAGGTGGATAAATCGGGACTATGACTCCATCAGCAGCAGGTCCGTTTATGAGTGATGGCCCCGTTTGCACGTGCGGATACATCTAGTTACCTGAGAAAATCATGAGTTTTAAAGGGTCAACATAACGTTGGTGAGTTCACAGGTTTAAGACTTTACAAATAGTTTGTAAATGGTTTAAGATATACAAGATAATAATATGGTCACCGTGATGTTATGATTAGCAATGAACTTTGAATTTGAAACTAACAGATTTACCCACTCATAGCATCTTCCATAAAGATACTGCAATGGAACAATAATAACTGGCGTGTACTACTCGACAAATGCACACGTCGGGATTGGAGCTACCAATCAAGTAGGGTTGTTAACCCAAATAGATCTATTCACTAGTTACCGTTTCGAACAGAACTGATCAAATTCAATCAATAGTGGGATTTGTGACAATTCGTTATGTAACGAAATGTACTCATTTGAAGGGTGAGTAAAGAATATTTAATCATACGGCAGAGTACAGTTCGACCAAGATATCAAGTATAAAACAGTTTAGTTTATGATTTTCTCCCCCAAGTATTAAAACAGTTTAAAAGAAAGGGGCCGTGAGACTCACCTGAGTTAGGTGAATGAATGACAAGTATGAACGTCCGGAAATGAAATGGCACAAGTAACGTTCTAACAATTAATAAGACATTGCATATATATATAAGGCATTTGGTTATTGAGTAACAATAATGTCACCCAAACGATACCGGTCAAGTCTTGATATAATATCCCGTTTGTATTAGTTCTGGAAGTTCGTTGGATAATATTTATTGTTCAAATAAATATACGAAATCGATAATTATATTTACATATATCATGACTTAACCTTCTTATAATTATTTGGCAAAATAATTATAGGAATATTTTCAAGTAAAAATATGTCAATGTTTATTTAAATAGTATAAGTTGTTTAAAAATAAATACAAGTCTTTGTATTTATCCTTATACTTTTATAAAAGATTTTATAAATTCATTTGACAAAAACCATAATCATGTTAAGTTAAGATGACCACTATTACTAAGTTAAAATTACAAGGGTTGAAATAATTATATGTTTAGTACAATTATTTGACGTTTAAAACGTCGAAAGCGTTTTACATTAACACTTGAAATGTGAACGTTTTTATTTATAAATCGTCAATGATTATTTTCCGAGTCAAAACATTTGGCGTCGAAACGTTTAAATATTTTATAACTAAAATATTAATTTGGAGTTGTAGAAAACGTAGTCACCGGTTTTTTTTATTTAAATAAATAGAGTTCTATCGCGTTTGGACTTTATATATATTAGGAAAATATTAAGAATAAACCTTTAAGTTTGTTTCAAGTCTCAAAATATATTTTTGTTCGGTTTCGAAATAAATCACCGTAATTGAGTTTTCGCGTTGCGTATTAATCCGTTTTGATCCCGGTTTTCTCTCTACGCAACGTTTTTCTATTCCGGTCACTTTGGTTTATCTAAAACATCACTAACTTGAAACTAGACTTTTTGGGTTTGATCAAGGTTCATAAGAGATGTCTTTTTATAGGTAAAATCTATATAATAAAGTCCAAATGATTGGTTATAAATATGGTGATAGTAAATGCATTTTTACTAGATTTAGCAAAAGTATAAAATCTATTTTAAGTGTTTTGGTGAAATAAATAAACCAACACATTAAAGTTTTGAGTTTAGGTGACTAGTTTTATAAACTTATTTTATAACAAGTTGACTTGAGTTTATTTTATAAAATCCAAGTCTTTTTAAGGTCAAAAATACAAATATTCCATGTCTTTAGGAACATTTGATTTATTAATTTTTAAACAAGTCTTTGTTTATCAAAATTAATTCCAAGGTTTTAGTATGGTCATCTAACTTGTCAAGTGATTATGTTTTATATTTCCATGACTTATCAAGATTTATACTAACACATAAGTGTTAGGATTAAGTCAAGGGTTTGTTTTTAACAAGTTATAGTTGTTAGATTATTTATTTAAGTCATGAGTTAGTATAGATAACAAGTAAAATAAATAATCAACTAGCCAAAGCTAGGACCTTTATGTTCACCAAGGGAACAAATCTTACTAATACTTGAAGTATTATGACAAATCAACTAACACATTAGTGTTAGGACCAAGAAATATAATTAACAAGTAAATAAATTGCAAGATAAAATATAAATGATCTAGGTTTTTATACACAATACTCCCAAATTGGTTTCTTAAGTGTATCACCTCATATTTTGGCTACTTTAAGCCCTAAGGCACCAAAATATGTTAGATCAAGTCACTTGTATTATTAACCCAAGTGTTGGTTGTTTAGAGGATTAGAGAAAGAAGTTGGTTGATTAAGTTATATCAAGACTTGAGGGATTTTTGGGTGATTTTTCTAAGTATAGAAAAGTATAGGAAAAGGGGCTAGAAACTACTCACAAAAAGGGTGGTGTTTGGAGGGGTTCTCGGTGGTGGTTAGCGGCGGTCGAGGGGTGGTTGTGCGGTGGCCGGTGGCCGACGAGAGGGGAGGGTGGTGGTGGTTCGGTGACCGACGAAGGGAGGGAGAGAGGGGAGTGTTGAGGGAGGTAGAAAGTTGTGGGGAGGTGCAAGTGTGGAGGTGAACCCTTGCCTCTTATTTATAGTCAAATTTGGGGTTATTAACCAATGGTTAATTGCTTTTACAAATCATAATTATCTATTTAGTTTTGAATTAAAATATTCAAGTCCAAGAGTTGTAGGTTATTTTTATAAAATGTTTTGAGAGTTTTTATAAAAATTGGAGGTGATCCAAGGTTCCAAAAATTTATAAAAGTCCATGGGTTGTTATAAAAAGACTAGATAAGAGTTTATAAAAAGTTAGGTAAATAAAAATTATTTTTGGTTTTTATAAAAACTACAAAGGTGGTGGACTTTTAAATAAATAAATGGGCTTAATTTATAAAAATGTGGGCTAGTTTAATTGGGCCAACAAATAATACAAATAAAGAGTTTGGGCCGGGCCAGGAGTGGGCCGGATCACGGGCCGGACCGGGCCTGGTAACCGGGTCGAGAGGTTGGGCCGGTTCGGTCCTTGGTTCGGTTATTGGGCCGGTAAGTGGGTCGGGCTTTGGGTCGGGTTACGGGTTGGCGGGTTATGTCAAAACGCTCGTTAGGTTGTCCTGAGTCTTCGGTAAAAATTTCGGGTCAAACGGAGATGGTCTGCGACTGTTGGGCCTGTCTGGGCCCAACGGGGTTACGGGTTCGGCTTTCGGTTGATATTCGGATATTTCTGAGTGAAATGGGTTAAAGTGTTCAAGTCTTGACAAACTTTTGATAAATTAAAAGTTATTATAATTTTTGGACGTGTCGGACAGTCAGTCCGGACACTGGGCGGAGAATATATAAAAGTTACGTTTTATATATATTTTTGTTATTAAAATTCCATTAAGTCCATAATGGATTTTCTTGATTTTTAAAACGGGCAATGATTGATAATACAAACTCGAGAATTATTTTAGACGTTTATATATATATATATATATATATATATATATATATATATATATATATATATATATATATATGTAACTAATGGCAGGCAAATAACAGATAATGATCAGGTAAAGCAAGTATTTAACGGTAAATGTAAAAGTCAAAGTCAATGGGTTGACCTGGTTTTGACCGAGGTGTCATAAAGTGGCTCCTCGAGTAATAAGGATATAGCGATCCATAATAATGTCAAGAATCGCCAGGCCCAGTTATTAGCATTCTGTTAGGATGCTAAGTCAAAACCTAATGTTATCGTATTTACTTTTAAGATTGTGAAACTTAGTAGGCTGTCTGTAATTAAAGTAAACAGTTATTTAATATTATTATATTCTGTTGCTTCCGCGTGTATCTGATATTGACAGCTTGTTTTCCACAACACCTCTCCCGTACCTGACAGGCGGTTCGGGCGTGATGTGACAGGTTGGTATCAGAGCCACTGGTTCCAGCAGATTAGGTGTGTAAGACCCCTAAGCTTAAACCTCAACTCGATCATAAGATTAATGCATCCATTAAAGGATTATGACTTAGGTAAAAAAAAAATTGTCTGTTGGGTAGTTATGGAGAGTTAGTGTAAGGTCGTAGTAGTTTCAGCCTAGCTAACTGCAATTCCTATCCACAGGTACACTAAGACTCGATGAAACCTAACAGATGGATTTAAGAACCTTAAGTCTTTAAATTCTTAAGTATGCAACTCTAAGATATTAGAACTTAAGTCAAAGGCAATATTTGTATGTATTTATATTTGTGTATTATATGTACTAAGAAAGTGAGTATAATATTTGAACAGGCGCCTAAAATCAAGATGTGGAACTTTGGAAAACCATCAAAATCTGGTAGCAAGAGTAGCAGTAGCAAAGGAAGCAAGGGAAAGAAAGAAGAGGGAGGTCCAAGCCAACCCGCACGATCGTTGAGCCCAGATCTTTCGGGGTATTTCACCGCCCCGACACAAAGGAAGACACCTTCTCCTGCGGCGTCTGCAACTGTTATCCCAAAACCACCTAAGAAAAGAAGTACCAAACCAAGGATGTCTGTGCATCCTAGTCACACCATTCATATTGCTCCTTCTGAATGGAACGCTAGGGATGCCGGGTCAGAAAACGAGGAACCAGAAGAAGAGCCTTATGAAGCAGGAGATGAAACCGCTCCGGTGCCTCAAGTGGTGATTGCCGTGTCGACTGGACACACGGTGAGTTATCACTCGGAGCATCGATCTCACCACTTGTATGCCTCACCACTCTATGCAGCTGACGAAGAGGAAGGGCCCGAGGAATCGGTCCCGATCACTACTACAAAAATGACCTTTCTTGACGCTTTTTGCGCGTCAAGAAAGGGCCCAGATGACGCGCAAAAAAGCGTCAAGGAAGGCAGGGTCAAGAAGCCTCTTGACGCGCAAAATGCGCGTCATCCCATTTATGACGCGCAAACGATGACGCGCAAAAAAGCGTCATAAATTTGTGTCATAAAATAAGCGTCAAGGAAGCCCCCGTCATAAATCTTCTTATGACACGCTTTTTTGCGCGTCATGGTTTTTAAAATAAATTTAAAAAAAAATAATTGTTTGTAAAATCACTAATTTCCCCATTAATAACAATTAACCTCATAATACAAAATAAAATACACTTGTAGTAAAATTATACATTTCATATATAGAGCAAACATTACAAAGTTAATATTAATTTACAATTGGATCCGGTAGGCGAATAGTCTATAATAACAAATCTAACACTATTTTCCTTAGCATTCTTACAACATATATGTCCCTTCCACAAGCATTCTTAGCATCAGCCCTTCCAACTTTAACTTCTCATACCCAAAATCTGTTAAGCACAATGAAATTTAACAAAAAGCACCAACCTAAATAGTCATTTACCAAATGGTCAGCATCTATGTCTAATTTAAGCAATGAGTCAATGAAAGTTAAAAAAAGATGTTCATGGTTTAACAAAAGATGAATATGCTACAATTATCAAAGGGAGCTGACCCATAGGAAGGTTGGATGAAAGTTAATATTTTCATATAATAGATCTTAGAACCAACAAAAAAACAATCTTAATTATAAACAAAGGTTACTGTATTGAGGGATAAAATAGCTAGTCCGAGATAGGTTTTTCATACAATCTTTATTGTGTATCAGCTCAATTCCTACTCAAAAACTGTGAGTTCTTTTTAAAGATCAAATCCTACTCAAAACAAACATCAAGAATAGATAATCTATAATTATGCTTCAAATACGATATACTCCCTATGTTCCGACTTGTGGGGTTACCTATTCTTATGGTACCTATTTTCAGTCAGAATCTAAGTATCAAAAATCAAAACTGCATCACTAAAAGGTGAAGTGAAGTGCTATATATAAATTCAAAAATAAAAATATGGCAAGAGACTCAGGTAAGGAGTCCACTGACCTGTGAGACATGCAATGTTGTTTCTTGTGTAATATTAAGTTTTGATTTTCATTATCTGGAAGCCATGATAAGGTCTGACCGAGTTTACCAAGTAAAGGTACAAGGTCAGAACTGGTAAATCAATTTAAACCAGATAACGTGAAGCAAGAACTAAGAAATATGCATAGATTTTGCAGTAAATCAATTAAAATCAGAAAACAAAACACATTTTGACCTCAACAGTTTTTGGAATGCTGCATCTGCGTTTGCATTGCATTCTGTAGATTCTCCCAGGCAGTGATCCTTGCTTTCTCTTTCTGGAGCCTGTAGAGACATTTAAAGAGGAAAATACATTATGACATTACTAATGTACACATGAAGATATATAAATTCATTAATGAGCCTAATGCTTTCCCTTTTAACCAATAACATAATGGAATATCACCAAATGAAACTAATCACTTTAACTTTTAAAGATGGAAGGAATGTAAACTGTTCCATGAACTTTACTCGTTGAATCTCAAAATTACCAATGGGTTTTAACTTAGAGGCATACTTTGACAATTCCATTTCTCCTTCTGTAACATGATTCCATGTCGAAACCAGGTCCTTAACCTCTATTGGCCCTTTCTTTTATGTTCTTTTTGTGTGTCTTTTTGGCCGCTTTGTCATGGTAAGTCTTTTATCCACCTGGAACAGAAAAAACTAACATAATTTATTATCTTTTACTAGACAATTAAGTATTTAAGTTAACTGTGTATATATACAACATGAAGCACCAACCACAAATTTTCCTATGAATCCACAATAGAGAAACAAAAATAAATAATTATTCAGGTGTTATAATTGAGAAATAACCAGTTCACCTTAGCTGGAACCATGTTTAATGATAAGTAATGGTTGCTTATTTGTGCTCACCAAGAGCCACCCACCACAATCCAAACCTTACATACTCAAGAAGCTCTTTGACATGCTGCAAGATCAAATGAATAACATATTCATCATTGGCAGTGACATAATTAAGAGTTGAGCCTACTAAATCATTTCAAAAAGAATTAAACATGATATGTAGCTGCAAGGTTAAAAATGCGGCGTGAATCTTGTAACACTCAAGATGTTGGCATGTTGCACAGGCAAAATAGACCATCTGCTTCAGATAATCAGATTTGCTTACACTATAACAACTATTGTCATCAGATCATGCCTGAACTTTGTAATAAGCAAAAGGTGCATAAAACACATAGAACACGTACCAATTACTACTAATGTTCTTGTTGATTGTTTAGTGGATGTGGCGTGCCAGGGCGAGGAGGCCCAAAACCTGGCATCTGTGCACCAGGCGACGGCATTCCAGGGCGAGCGGGCGGTGGACCAGACATACCAGGTCACAGAGCAATTGCCATAACAAAAACACACATTAAATCTAAATCTGTGATTAACACGCCACAGATAGCAAAAGCAAACAACATATTTGAAAACAATAATCACGAGATCCCGATTTTTGATCGAAGAGGACATAATACAATCCATTTGATAGTAAACACCAAATGTCTGTCCAAGATTCATTATACAATCAACAACTTTATATTTTGCACATACCTATAAAAGATGATCTATCTGTATTTACTTTATACTTATGTTTATACTTACAATCGTTTACTGTTTCAAATCAGGACACGTCAAGAAACCGTGGAAGGAAGCTTAGCCGGTTGCCACACCGTTTTACCGGCAGGAGGAGAAGTTTGAACCTTTTTCTCAGGTGTAGAAACGATCTTTTGCGCAAGCTGCGAAGGAAAATTCTTAGACTCCAATCAACATCAAAAGTAAAATACACGCCATGAATCGAAATCGAATGCACAAACTTACAGATTTTCTCAAGAGATTATTGGAGAAATTCGAGATAAACACGCTCATCTTTCGCCTCAGATCTATCAAGTAAAACCACAACAATAACAGAAAAAATAAAACAAAATTAGCGAAGTTAATCGGAAATTGAGCATAAACAGCACCATAAGCTGAAATTTACCTCACAACAGACATAAACGGAAACAAAGATGAACAAAAAAAGAGTTAATTTTGTGAAATTAATTTGGGGGAAAGGATACAAACGCTTCCAATTTTACACACCAGATCGATATCAGATCATGGTTACAGGATGATGAAACAGATTAATCATAGATCGTAATGTATGGAGAGAATTACATGAACTAGGGTTCAAAAAAGAGAATGAACGGTACCAACACCACCGATGACACATGAAGTAGAAACAAACGGCTCTTGAACAACTACCTTTTTTATATTCTACATCACTGCCATCTTGAATCCTCTCTCCCTCAATTTCTCGATCTCCCTTTGCGTAGGTTCGGGACTCGGATTCTTCGGCCAAAGCATGTGGAGATGTCGCCCCCAAAATCTGGTTACCGTACATACAAATTTAGGGCAAACGTCGTCGTCACTGTCACTGATATGATAGAGCGAGATGAGAAGAGAGATGAAACAGAGATGTAGCGAGATTAGGGGAGAAAAATGTATGAGCGTCGATATTTTGACCTAGGTGAGGCAGGCGGTGGCCGTAGGATAGCAAACGGAGGTGGATTTCTTTTGACCTAGGTGTGAGCATCGAGTGTAGATCTGGGAATGGAGGTGAGGCGTAATGGAGGAACGGGATGAATTAGGGCTTTTGCTTTTGACGTAATGGAGACCGGGAAGGTTTGGCGCTCAATGAAAATTTAGGGAAATCAGACGCGGGAAATTAAAAGAAAAGACGACGGATTCAAGATGACGCGCAGTATTTTAAGTGTACTCCGTGTCTTTTTTTTAAAAAACGACATAAATTTTATGACGCGCAAAAACGCGTCATCATTCGCGTGTCAAGAAAGGCCCTTTTTCTAGTAGTGGATGCAGCAGGAATGTCACACCCCCAACTTCCACTAACGGAGTATACCGTGTGGGGTGTGATCCAGACCAGGATCCAAGTCTTTAGTTACAACCAAGCCATAGTTAAAGGGGGTAAACAGTCATGTATTACATCAAATAAATCAGAGTTTACATTTCCCAAAAATCAGCGGAAGCATTAAAAGTTTACAAAGTTGTTGTTTAGTGAAAATGATTACTAAAGTATCTGAAATACGATTTCCAAAAGGGTTTCACATAGGACAAAATACTGCCAACGCCCGTGCCATCCATGATCCTCCAAGCAACCTGAAAAGCATTCAACAATCAAGTGTCAGCCAAAGCTGGTGAGTTCACTAAAGCAGTCTACCCGTCACAAGCAGACCTAATGTTTATGAATAAAGACAGGTAAAACACAATCAATATCATAAGACCAGTAAAGTTCCATATCGTAGGTAGCTAGCCTATAGTTATGTACACCTGAATTGTTCGTAACCGAAGCTGACAATGTTTTGGTTAGGGAATACCTATGAACCTTGCCTTCCCGTGTCTTTACGGATCACGGAGGGTAGGCTAACATTGATCTCAGTCCGACCGCCAGTCGGGAGGGTGCATCACGTGCACCGCTGAGCGGGGGTGTCAATCCCCAGTAGTACTACTCAATATTACCTCGCTATTATATATTAACGGCCCGAAAGTAAGGACTTTTTATAAATAAAGTTCAATTCAGTGAAACATATGATATTATGTCGGAAATTTACCAAGTAAGAAATACCTTACCGTTTGGGTCACCATCCTTACCGGATGCAACCACCTGCGCGTTATCGTCCCTGAATGGACATAACAATAATATAAATGAACTCACCTTAGGGTGCACTGGTACCTAGCACTTGGTTCAACAGGTTGGTCAAAGTCAACCTATTCGGATAAATATGGCCTAATCAAATTAGAAAGTGTCGCCAGGACAATAAGTAACACGTAAGCATCTAAACATGTTTCATGCGATCATACAAGTCACATAATGCGCATACAAGTCTCAATTTGGGAGAAAATCAAGAAATTGCAATCCAAGTCAAAGTTTTGCCAAAAAGTCAAACTTCAAGCATTTAACTAGTGACATAGCTAAAATCCACAATACTTGGAGTTAACTCCTTAAATTTTACAGGCATATACTACATGTCATTTAGGAATTGTAGCAAAAAGAATCAACTAAAAATGTTGAGAAACGAAGAAGTTATGCACATCGAAAGTTGGCATATTTTAGCATTTAGCAAACTAGTCAAAGGAAATGGAAACTTGCATATCTCATTCAAAATTTGGAATTTATGAACCAACATCTCCAGATCTTACTTTTAATATATAAACATCATTTACGGATAGCAAACACACCATTAGAACAAGGTTAACATGCTCAACCAAAATGAAAAGTCCACTTTTCACAGAAAATTACAGCTTTGAGTACCCGAATTGCAGCTGTGTTTTGAGTGACCAAACGGAGGTTTTAGAAGGTGTGCGAGTAAGTTATGACAGCTGCAATTTGACCAAAAATTCTGGTCAAAGCTGTTAGAAATTTCCAAGTTTGCCCATGACTAGCATTTCAATTTTATGCTAACATTTGATCAAATTAACACCTACCAACAAGTTTATAATCAACATAACACGTAATTTCTGTCATGAACAAGATCATACCATAACCATATCAAAATCTCATCATGTGGCTAGCAAATATGCACATTACAAGTTGACCCATTTTGCATAAAGTTAACTAGTTTATGAAGATTTGAAAATGGCATAACTCACTCAAATTTTGGGTTTTAAACTTCAAATGCTCCAGATCCTACACTTAATATATATACCACAATTCCAAATAGCAAACACCTCAATATACTAAGGTTTACATGTCCGACCCGTTTGGAAAATCTACTTTTTAAGTTTCTTAACAGCTTTGCATACCAGTTTTGTAACAGCAGTTTGGGTGACCAAACGAAGGTTTTAGAAGACGTGTAAATAGCCGTTGTAAATCTAAGACATCCTAGTTTATCATGCAACAAGAACCAACCAGTTTCGATTAAAAATGACCAAGTTATGGCCGTCACAAGTTGACCAAAAATCTAGTCAAAGCTGTTAGGAATTTGTTGTTTACCAAAAACTCAAAACTCAACTCTTATGCTACCTTAAGACCATGAATCATATTCTAACCCACTTATAAGCATAATAACATAAGAATTCTGGTCCTAACAAGTTCATGGCATTAACCCACCAAAATCATAGCAATCTCACAACATTTGACTAGCATATACAAACACATTGCTCCCAAATCATAACCAAACATGATTTCCACCTCAAGAACACATAGCACAAGCTTATAGATGAGAAATTTCCAGATTTGAACCCATTTCAAATCTGACCCGAAAATGAAAGTCAACATAACCCCTTCAAAAACTTGAATCCTAAGCTTAGACTACCCCACTTAGCACCTAAACATGAATCAATACACATGCAACATCCAATTTCAAAATTTTAAAAATTAGGGCTTACAATTTGGAAGAAATCGCAGGTGAAGGGAGAAGAGGGAGAGAAGGAGAGGCTTGCTCGTGCCTTGGGGAGGCTTGTAGAAGCTTGGATTCACTTTCTTGAGCCTTGATTTCTTCAAATTTCGCTATGTATGTGTGTGTGTGTGATGATCCGCAAGCAAGAAGAGAGGAGGGAGAGTGAGGTGCGTGAAAATGGAGGATGGGGGAGGAATGGGCAGATCTCTTATAAGGCAAGTTACACATATGGTCCCTCTACTTTATCTTTTTAAACATATTAGGGTAATAACTCATTTAAATGGGTTTTTTTGCTAAAAAGTTGTAAGGTAAAATTCTAAAAATGTTTCCAAGTGTTTTTAAATCATTTAGCATGTAAGATTTAGTCGGGTTATATAAATTTATCATTTATACTTTAAAAATCCAAATTTA
>JBCNJP010000467.1:0-21210 GCA_039602395.1 Deinandra increscens subsp. villosa
CAGATGAAAACCCTCTTTATCCAAAAAACCTAAAAACCTTTTAATTTACTATTTTCTTTCTCCACGTCTCCCTCCTCCCTTCTCTGTAACTCCTCCCTTCTTCTAGACAAACCCCTCCTCCTTCAAGCGGTCATAACTCCTCCAAAACTGAATGAAACACAAAGTTGAGCACACCATTGTGATCGAAATCGAACAACGATCCAATCTAGATCCATTGTTGATATGTTTCAATGATGTTTCGCGGATCGAGCATAAACACGGAAAGAACAGTGAAGAACAAAACTCAGACTTCTCAACAGAAATTACAACTCAGAGCAATCGAGACCGTGATTTTACATATTTCGGATCAAAATCGTGTTGAAATTACTTAAATTCATCGAGTTTGACCTTTTCGAGTCAAACTACCAGAACCTTGACTTGAAAATTGGACCGGAAATCGAACTTGTTTGTGTTTTTGATCAATTCCATTAGTTTGTGTACGTCTACACGAACCTATTGCAACTTACATAATTGAGTTTGGTAAGGATTTGATCAACTTCCAAAATGTCAAAGCGTAGTTCTTCATTTGAGTTCCTCCAATGGTGAATATTAGATTTCTAAGTGTTATTGAATGAATTTGATGGCTATAGTTTCGTTTTAATCATACAAATACATTGGTGCAATCATTATTGAGGTTTCTTTACAGATTGAGATCAAATTTTTGAGTTTTTGTTCATAACTTTTCTTCATAAATGGCAGAACTATTTTTTTAATTCGTTCGTCATGATTCATTGATCGAAAACTATCAACAATAGATCTAGTTTTGTGAGGTTTCTCGTCAAGAATCTAACGCAACTTACGGATTAATTTTTCGTGAAGAATTGAAAGAGATCTTGTAGTTCAAAGATTGTTGATCTTGAAGATGGTTAGCAATTAAGAAGATGGGTAGAGTGTGAAGGAAGATGATTTATTTATTTTTTTAAAAAATCGACTATTTTGTCTAGTAGTCCTTTTCTTAGTTTTCAATTTTAGTTCTTTCATTTTTTAAACATTTTAAAACTAGCATATACAAGTTTAAACAAAACATAAGAATTCTTTTATAAAAAAATACATGAGAATTTAAAAAAATAAAAATAAAAAGTAAAACAGAAGGTTTATGTACGTTGGATCAATTCGTGAACGTAAAATCATTTTTTGTTTGTTTAACCGGTTAACCAACATTAACACGTTTGTGTTTGTTTTTGTAATTTGGTTATTTCTTTTACTTAAAACAAATAAAAAAACTATAACATTTTGTTTTTATAGGTTTTCATATATCTTTATTAAAAGAAAATACTAAATATTAAATAAAAGATTATAAAAATGTAAAATAAAAACAACAAAAACATTTTTTAAAAGATTACAAGTGCGATTTCAAGTGCAATTTCAAGTGACATTCTGGAAGGCTCGGGATCATTCATCAAAATTGAATGGTGCATATATTAGAATCTTGCGTATATACAACATAGGACGTTGCACATACAACGTAATGTATGCAACATGGAACGACGCACACATGTTACATTCTATTTTGCATATGTGAGAATTTTACGTATATGCAACATTGAATGTTGGATATATGCATCGTGGAATGGTTCATACATGCAACATATAAAGTTGCGTATATGCAACATGAAACAGTGCGTATATGCAACATGAAACAGTGCATATATGCAACATGAAACTGTTGCGTATATGAGAATGTTACGTATATGCAATACGTGCAACACACTTGCTGCATGCATATAGTGCAAAGCACGGGGGGGGTGTGGGGGCGGGGGCGGGGGTGCGGGTTGGGGGCTGTATATATGCAACACAGAGGTGGGGGTGGGGGTTGTATACATGCAATATAATTATGCTGCATATATGCAACACGAGGGGGTGGGTAGGGCTGGCTGGTGGGGGTTGGCCGGTTGGGGTTGTATATATGCAATATAATTATGTTGCATATATGCAACACAAGGGGTACGGGGCTGGCAGGATGGGGTTGTATATATGCAACACCGGGGGGGGGGGGGGGAGGGGGGTGTGAAGAGGAGGGGGTGTTGTAAATATATGAAACATGGGAGGATGTTGTAAGTATATGAAACATGAGGGAGGAGGGGGTGGTATTGATAATATTAAAAAATAAATATTAAATTACTTTATTAACCTTCATTTAAGTGGTTTTTAGGTTTTTAAGCTAAGAAGAGGTTTTCACATGATCTTTACCCCTATATAATCATTTGACTTGTTTAAACACAATATAAAGAGAGTTTGATTTGTTTTTAGGTGAGGTTGTTAGGTTTTTTTTTTCTTAATATTGGAATAAAGAACTTATTAGACGTCTATATAAACTAAAAATAAAAAAAATTAATTTAAGAAAATGAATATTTTTCATACACAAAAGTTTGTTTTTTTGAAAAAAAAAAACAAAAAGGTTTGAATTGTATAAATCTAAAAGTTGAGGGAGGGGGTGCAACAAGTAAAAAACATGAAAGATGGGGGTATGAATAGCAACACCCTTTTTTTAGAGTGAGAGATTATTTTTTATGTATTAATAATTAAAACGAACGTGATAAAAAACTGTTAATGTGATTTTGGCATTTTGGCATTTTAAGTAAGCTCTTTTTGAAATGAAACACAAAATCACATCCACAGAAAATACCCTTCATTGTATAAAATTTACAGAAACAGCCCTTCATTTGACACCTGGACTGTCACGTCATCAAAAAACTAACGGAGTTAGTCTTCCGTTAGTTTGGGATTGATGGGAGAAAATAGTTTGAAACTTGGGCTTGGTGAGAGCAAACTCGAAAGGTGGGATTAATCTCGTCCAATATATGAAACTTGGGATTATTAAAATCCAATTTCCCTATATTAATCGCACGGAATTTTTTTGTTTATGTTTATTAATTAAGAAATTAACCATGTCTACAAATGCATACTATTTAAAAAGGTAAAAATTAACATTTTTGTGAAACAATGAATTGAAAACCAAATTCAATCAAGAACAATGAAATTGAGAAGAGTTCATTTATTAGGTGAAGAGAAAAATAGGTACAGAGAGAATTACAAAAGCTTAAGAGACATCCCCTAATCGCTAACCCCTTATATCAGATGTTAACAACTACTAACAGCAATTAACAGACTAACAGTAAAAGTTACATAACAACCCCTGAACAATGAGACATGTTCAAAACTGTCATTAAACTTTGTTGACCATCAGTTGACTTTGGAATTAGCTCACAATTCTCCACCTTAATGACAAAGTTAACTCTTCTATTATCACATGCAATATGATCACAGTAACAACACCTCAACTGTATTGAGCCACAGCGGTTCAATGAACTTGAGAACCCGAATGAGCCAAAGTATCACCACCATAACCATATCACATTGATCACAAGGCTAAACAGGTCATTTAACCAACCCCAAGTAAACCTTTACACCTTTGAAACTTTGAATGAGGAAGGGACTTAGTAAACAAATCCGAACCATTGTCTTCAGTCCCAACATGCTCAACAAGAACCTCACCAGAATTTACCACATCTCTAATGAAATGCAATCTTACCTTAATATGCTTTGTCCTTTCATGAAAAATGCTATTTTTGGACAACTGAATTGCTCCCAAGTTATCACAAAGCACCTTAGTGTCTGCAACTTGAATATTCAATTCTTTAACAAAACCTGTTACCCACAAAGCTTCCTTAACAGCTTCAGTCAAGGCAACATATTCTGCTTCTGTGCTTGACAGTGTAACAATATGCTGCAATGTAGCTTTCCAACTAATAACATTCCCAAATAACATGAAGGCATATCCAGTAATTGACCTGCACCTATCAAGATCATTGGCAAAATCTGAATCTACATATCCAAGCACTCCATCCAATCCAACAGTACCTTTACCATATACCAACCCAGTTGACTTAGTTCCATTCAAATATCTGAATAACCATTTGACAGCTTCCCAGTGTCTTTTACCAGGATTAGACAGGTACCTACTAACCATACTAACTCCAAAACTTATATCAGGTCTAGTGCAAACCATGATATACATTAAGCTACCAACTGCTTGGGCATAAGGTACATTAGACATGTATTCTTTTTCACTATCAGTAACAGGACAATCAGCAGCAGACAGTTTAAACTGAGAACTGAAAGCAGTATTAACTGGCTTTGAATTTGACATACTATAATTCATCAGAACCTTATTTATATATGATTCTTGTGTTAGAGTAATAGTACCTGCAGCCCTGTCCCTTGTTATTTCAATACCCAATATCTTCTTGGCTTCACCCATCTCTTTCATATCAAACTCAGCCTTGAGCATTACTTTGATTTCTTTTATAACTTCCTTACTTTCACATGCTAATAACATGTCATCAACATAGAGAAGCAGATAGGCAAACTTTCCTGGACTATACTCCTTGAAATACACACAAGCATCATAAGCAGACCTCTGAAATTCATGAGCTAAAACATACTCATCAAACCTTTTGTACCACTGCCTTGGACTTTGTTTTAGGCCATACAAAGATCTTTGCAACAAGCATACTTGATCTTCTTTCCCTTTCTGTTCAAAACCTTTTGGTTGTTCAATGTAAATCTCCTCATCTAAGTACCCATGGAGAAAAGCAGTTTTAACATCAAGCTGCTCAAGCTCCATGTTAAACTTAGCAGTTAATGCCAGAATAATCCTAATGGATGTGTGTTTCACCACAGGTGAAAACACCTCATGATAGTCAACTCCCTGTCTTTGAGTGAACCCCTTTGCCACCAGCCTTGCCTTATATCTAGGCTTATTAGAACCAGGAACACCATCCTTTATCTTATACAACCATTTACAAGATATAATCTTCTGGTTTTTAGGTCTGTCAACTAACACCCATGTCTGATTTTCCTTCAAAGAGTTAACCTCATCTTTCATGGCATCAATCCATTTATCCTTGTCAACAGATTTGACTGCATCTTCATAGGATAATGGTTCACTGCTATCTTCATTTTCTGCAGCTAAGAAAACAAATGCTGAGATATCATCATCTTGCATAAACCTCACAGGTTTTGTGATTTTCCTTCTCTCCCTATTAGCAGCTATGCTATATTGGCTAGTGCTTTGATGTTGACTGCTAGGACTATGCTCAATTGATGAAGTGTCTTCTATGTCAGCTTCACTTACTTTCTCTTGAGGCTCCACCTCAATATGCACATTGGGTACTTCTAGCACCATTGTCCCATCAGAATTCATCAAATTCTTGTACATCACCTCTTCTTTGTAAGTAACATCTCTGCTAAGAATGACTTTAGAATTGTTGCCATCTAATTTCCACAACCTCACACCTTTGACACCATCAGGATAGCCCAAAAAAATACACCTTTGAGCTCTAGCATCCAATTTCCCATCCTTCACATGAGCATAAGCTAATGAACCAAACACTCTTAGATTTGTGTAATCTGCCTTCTTCCCAGTCCACATTTCCATGGGTGTTTTACACTCAATGGCTGATGAGGGGGACCTGTTTATGAGATAAGCAGCTGTACTCACAGCCTCTGCCCAAAATTTCTTTGGCAGACCTGAACTTAGCAACATACATCTCACTTTGTCCAACAAAGTTCTGTTCATTCTTTCTACTAACCCATTTTGCTGGGGGGTTCCTGGAACAGTTAAATGTCTTCTTATACCACAGTCTTTGCAAAATTGATTGAATTGATCATTGACAAATTCCAACCCATTATCTGTTCTCAACCTTTTAATCTTCTTCCCAGTCTGATTCTCAACCAAAGACTTCCATTCTTTAAATTTCTGGAATGAATCAGACTTATTCTTTAATGGATATGTCCATACTCTTCTGGAGTAATCATCAACAAAGGAAATGAAATAGCTAGCACCACCAAGTGATGTAGTTCTAGCTGGGCCCCAGAGGTCTGAGTGAACATAGTCTAAGATGCCTGTAGACTTGTGTTGACTCCTTTGAAATCTGACCCTGTGAGCCTTCCCCATAATGCAGTTTTCACAAAAACCTGCACTACATCCATTAAACTCCCCAAGAACACCTTGTTTCTTTAAGACTGCAAGCCCTTGATCACTAATGTGACCTAACCTTCTATGCCAGATAATAGCTTGATCATTTTGATTAGTAGCCACCACATTAACTGCCCCTGAGTCAAAACTATCCAACAGATATATGTTGTTTTCTCCCCTTGTTCCAGTGAGTAAAACCAAAGATCCTTTTATTACCTTTGCTTTGCCATTTTTAAGACTGACAGCATGTCCATTTTTTTCAAAGGTTCCAAGTGAGATTAGATTCCTGGTCAATCCAGGAATGTATCTCACCTTGTTCAACTCCACCTCACTTCCATTACTCAATTTTAAGACAACAGTTCCCTCACCCTCAATATGACATTCTCTGCTATCTCCTAATTTCACAGTTCCCATATATTTATATTCTAACTGCTTAAAATAGCTTTTATTAGGGGTCATATGGTAGGAACAACCAGAGTCTAAAATCCATTGAGCATTACCTTTTCCAGTTGTTACTGCAAGAACCTCTGAGCTTTCATAGCCATCTAAAGACTCCTCAGGTGATTGAGTTGACTGATGCTTTTGACTCCCTTTATCAAACCTCTTCTTCTTCCACTCTGGACAATCTCTTTTAAAATGTTTTTCAGATCCACATACAAAACACTTTAGCACTTTCTGATTCTTGGACTTGGATCTCTGTATACCTTTCTTTCTTGAACCCTTTTGTTCACTCCTTCCTCTAACATACAATGCATCAGATGACTCTTCTCTTACATCAGCATTCTTTCTTGACAATTCCTTTGAATTCAATGCTGATGTAACCTCATCCATGCTCAAAGTATCCCTCCCAAACATGAGAGTGTCCACAAAATGTTCATATGAACTTGGCAAGGATGAGAGGAACAAAATTGCTTTATCCTCATCATCAATTGACACATCTACATTCTCAAGATCAATAGCTAACCTGTTGAACTCATCAATGTGACTTTCCATTGTGATGCCTGGACTCATCTTGAACGTATACATCTTTTTCTTGAGGTACAAGCGATTAGCAAGCGATTTGGTCATATACAATTGCTCTAATTTTGACCAAATTGCCGCTGCCGTCTGTTCCTTTGCAACTTCCCTCAAGACACGATCCCCCAAACTCAGAATTAACGCACTGTGCGCCTTATCAAGGATTTCCTTGCCCTCCTTCTCCGATAGGCCTTCCGGCAAATTAGCTACTCCCTTCAGTGCATCGACAGTGCCTTGATGCACCAGGAAGGCGCGCATCTTCAATCGCCATAGATTGAAATCGTTTTTGCCATCGAACTTCTCCAATTCCAGTTTAGTCGACATTGACGGAGCCATTAATCGCGGAATTCACAGCTCCAATCTCCTTCAATTCGAGCCCTTCGTATTGGCTCTGATACCAATTGTGAAACAATGAATTGAAAACCAAATTCAATCAAGAACAATGAAATTGAGAAGAGTTCATTTATTAGGTGAAGAGAAAAATAGGTACAGAGAGAATTACAAAAGCTTAAGAGACATCCCCTAATCGCTAACCCCTTATATCAGATGTTAACAACTACTAACAGCAATTAACAGACTAACAGTAAAAGTTACATAACAACCCCTGAACAATGAGACATGTTCAAAATTGTCATTAAACTTTGTTGACCATCAGTTGACTTTGGAATTAGCTCACAATTTTTAATTTCAAACATTAGATATAACCATTTGATGAATGTTGATACTAGAATTCAGGAGACGATGAGCAGCTCGCATCAGCTCGTAGGCACTTCATGGTAAGGATCCTGAATAATATTTACTTACTAACGGTTGCTTCTCTATTGTTTGTTACTCGCAGGTTGACTTGGTCATTCATCACGTGTCCTAAAGACTCGGTCTATCAATAGAATCGTGGGTCAGTTGGGATTCAAACGGCTAGTTGGCAAACGTGGACTTAGTTGCTATTTTTTGGGAAAATTAGTTGCTATGTATTTCGTATTTAAACAGAGCTCTAGGCTTACACACACACACAATCTTTTCGATTACAATTCTCTGCAACACTTAGAATTCGAGCTCATTTACTTTGTAATCAGAACTTTCATTATATAAAAGTTTTAGGCGGCAGGTACTTTGAACCGGCCCCCGAGGTTTTTTGCCAGGCTCCTTGAGGATACTCAAGGATACTTGGATTTTCCCTCGTTACATCCTCGTGTCAAGCTCCAAACTTACATTTTCATCCTTATTTACATCAAACACGCTACCTCACATACAAAGTTTGATCAACTAATTGCTTAGGCAGTTTTTGACCAAAACAATTTGGCGCCCACCGTGGGGCAAACGGTGTTTGAATTCAGCTAAAAGCCTTGATCTTCTTCCCATAACCAATTCTTGAAAATGTCGAGCCAACAAAAGATTACTTCGAAATCCGCTTCATCCACTAAACCGATCGTCAATGCTGGTCTTCCCCCAATGATGAAGAAAGTAGCTGATACTAATGCTAAAAGAGTGGAATACCCCACTTTTACTGGATCTCAAGGTACGTCCACTGACTCTACTATTTCTAATAATGATCTCTATGTTTTGATCAGGCAAATGAAGGCCCATGCGGATGAACAAACCAAAACCAACGAGAGAATGATGAAGGAGATCATGGAATTGAAGAAATCTAAGAAACCAGTAGAGGAAATCAGCCCTTTGATCCCAAAATCATTCGGGTTCAACTCTCCGGAAATATCGGAGCAGCCGAAACTGAAAGTAAATCCCTCTACTGTTCAAAAGTCAGGTATTGCAACAGTTACCACTGCAGGATCCTCAGGCACTCAGCATCAGAAGACTTCCAGGATGATGGATCTGGAATACTCTGGGTTCTACTCTGAGCAACCCCCAGAATCTTACTACAGCGAATATGGAAGTCAGCAGCCTCCGAGATGCTCAAGTCAGCAACCAGCCGGATTTTTAAACCATCGGGTGCCAGCAGTCTCGATGCATCAATCCGCATCTCGACCACAACAATTCGCGGCAACAAACCTACATGAGCCTTGGAGTCAGCAATCAGCAATGCCTACTCCACAGATGCCACAGGGATCCTCATCTCAGCCATTCCAACCATATCGAAGCCGCTTCCGAGCAGCTCAGGATCCTCAAGGATCCTTATTTTCTAACCCTACTGTCTCTGCAGGCACATTCCCAGGTTCATCTCAGGAGATGCATGAGGGAGACTTCATCCCCATGCAAGTGGAGACTATGACTGAGCCAACCGTCATTAGAGATACTGGATATGGACCTCAAATCCCTCTACAAACTTCCAGGGCTGGTAACAACTTCGATAATTATTATACTAACCCTAACCAAGGAATTGTGCAGGATGCAGGTATTGACCCCGTCATCGCCAGGGAACTTCAGAGATTGAAAGACATGATCTCAAGTGTTCCTGGTGTTATTCGCCCAATTCCCGAAGTGCCAGCGGGCAGCCACAGGATATCCAGATTTGCATGGCCCATCTGTGACGTAGAGATACCGAAAAGATTTCAGACCCCCAACATGAAACTCTACGATGGAACCACAGATCCTGAGGAGCACGTGGCACAATACAGGGAGCGAATGGAGATCAACCCCATTCCTGCAAACATCAAAGAAGCTTGCTTATGCAAGGGATTTGGTTCAACACTGACAGGACCAGCCTTGAAATGGCTACTCAGTATCCCTCCTAACACTATTACTTCTTTTCCCCACTTGGTTAACTTGTTTAATAACCAGTTTTCTTGCAGCAGGAGCTTTGAGAAGCTCACTGGTGATTTGTACAGGATAGTTCAGAAACCCAGTGAATCCCTAAGGGATTACGTGGCCAGATTTGGTCGAGAAGCTCTAGATATCCCTAACTTGGATATGGCAGCTGCTGTAGAAGCCTTCAAAATGGGGATTAGAGGGGATTCCCGATTTTATGATGATTTGGTTATGACTCCTTGCAGGAACCTTGATGAGGTCAGAACAAGGGCACTGAGGTTCATCAGGTTAGAAGACGATAAGAAGATCCAAAAAAGAGGTGAAGAAACGTCGGGCAGAAGGACAAACTCTCCCGGGAAACAACAAAGAAACAAACCCTATTATCGTAATGATAATCCAAGGGTCAACGAAGTGGAAGAGGAGGACGACGAAGAGAACTTCCCAAAGGTATCTGATTATTGCTTTTCGGTTGACACAAGTGGTTTGTTATGTGCCTTGCAGGATCTAGGTGATAAAGCCAGGTGGCCAAGAAAATCGGATAAACAAGGATCATGGAAAGATAAGTCTAAATGGTGTGCCTACCACGAAGACTTTGGGCACTTAACAGATGATTGCATAGCCCTTCGGAAAGAGATCAGTTACCTGCTCAGCAAGGGGCATCTCAAGGAACTGTTCGGTAGAAAGAGAAGCAAAACTCAAGAAGCTGCTGAGCTGCCCAAAAGAGCTCAGTCGCCACCAGCAGATGCAAAGGTGATCAACTTCATCTCTGGAGGATCTGACATATGTGGGGCCTCTTTCTCATCAGCAAAAAGACATGCCAAGGAGGCCAAAATGGATCAAAGCAGTCGACCAAAGAAGAATGCAATATTGACTGAAGACAAAGTCATTTCTTTTGACGAAACTGATAAGCAGGACATCCAGGATCCTCATCATGACAGTCTGGTAATTACATTATGTATTGCTAACCATTATGTTCGCAGGATCCTGATAGACAATGGCAGCTCGGTCAACATTATTCAATTGGACGTGCTTAAGAAGATGAGCATTCCCGAAGAAGAGATAATTCCAAGATCCTCAGTATTAGTAGGATTTAGCGGAGAAACCAAACATACGGTTGGAGACATCAGACTTCCTGTTTACGTAGAAGGGGTCAATTCCATGCAGAAATTCTGCGTTATTGATTCCCTGCCTTGTTGCAATGTAATCTTGGGAAGGCCATGGATCCATGACATGAAAGCAGTTCCATCTACCTATCATCAATGTGTGAAGCTTCCCACACCTTGGGGAGTTGTAAGAATACTAAGTGATCAACAAGAAGCCAAAGACTGCTACACTTCTGCTATGAAGAACACTATCAAGTCAAAGCCAGCATAGCAATTAAAGAAACCAGCACGAAGAGTTCAGATGACAAAGGAATTGGAGACCAAAGAAATTCAACTCAATCCTGAAGATCCTGAAATCAAAGTGCTGGTAGGAACAAATATTCCTGAGGATACTGAGGAGCAGCTCGTGAGCCTCTTAAAGTCCAGAGTCACAACATTTGCATGGAAACATGAAGACATGACAGGTATATCTAAAGATATTATTACTCATAAACTTGGTATAGATGAATCTTTCAGGCCAATACATCAGAAGAGAAGGAAGTTCGCTCCTGAGAGAAACATCATAATCCAAGAGGAAGTTGACAGGCTGCTCAAATCAAAGATGATCAGAGAAGTTAAGTATCCTCGCTGGTTGGCTAATGTGGTGGTAGTCCAAAAGAAGAATGGTAAGTGGAGGGTATGTGTAGACTACACAGACCTAAACAAGGCCTGTCCAAATGACCCATTCCCTCTACCACATATTGATTCTATGGTGGACGCGACTGCCGGGCACGAGATGTTGACTTTTATGGATGCATCTTCGGGCTTTCAACAAATTCAAATGGAACCATCGGATCAGGAAGACACGACCTTCATGACTCCCACAGGTATTTATTGTTATATTGCAATGCCTTTTGGTTTACGAAATGCAGGTGCTACATACCAAAGGCTAGTCAACATGATGTTTAAAGACAAGCTGGGGGACACCATGGAAGTATACATAGATGATATGGTGGTGAAATCGAAGAAAGCAGAAGATCATCCCAAAGATCTTGAAGCCGCATTTGATATCCTGGACCAGTTCAACATGAAATTGAATCCTTCCAAGTGCCATTTCGGAGTAAGAGCCGGCAAATTCTTGGGCTTCATGGTTACTGAAAGAGGAATAGAAGCCAGCCCTGAGCAGATACAAGCTATTATAAACTTGAAGTCTCCAACAAATGTTAAAGAAGTTCAAAGATTGACTGGAAGAGTAGCAGCACTTAACAGATTCATATCAAGATCTTCCGAAAAGAGCAAAGAATTCTATGACATACTGAAGAAAAACAAAAAGTTCGAATGGGGTGAGAAGCATGAAGCAGCTCTGAACTCTTTGAAAGAATATTTGTCATCCGCCCCGCTTCTGATGCAACCAGTTAAAGGCGAGCCACTGTCTCTCTATCTAGCGGTTTCAGGCAGCTCGGTAAGTGCTGTGCTTGTGAAGGATCATGAGGGGCAGCAACATCCAGTATACTATGTAAGCAAAACATTGCTAGATGCTGAAACCAGGTATTCTTATTTAGAAAAATTGATTTTAGCCCTTGTCATGGCTTCTCAAAAGTTAAGACATTATTTTGAAACTCATGTTATTTATGTAAAAACTAACTATCCTATTAAGTGTGTCTTAAGAAAACCAGAGATGTCTGGAAGAATGGCGAAATGGGCAGTTAAATTAAGTGCCTATGACATCATATATGAACCAAGAACAGCGATCAAGTCACAGGCCTTAGCAGACTTTGTGGCTGATTTCAGCAGCGACATACTGCCAGAAGTTGAACTAGAAGTCAAGCAGCTCGAAGAAGCTTCAGGCAGCTGGGTCTTGTATACAGATGGAGCATCTAATGTTAGAGGTACAGGATTGGGTGCGCTACTGAAATCGCCACAGGGGGACATTATCCCTCTATCTATCCACTGTGAATTCAAGGCTACTAATAATGAAGCCGAATACGAAGCTTTAATTGCGGGATTACAACTCGCTAAAGATATGGGTATCCAACACATTCAAGTTTTTATTGACTCCTTGTTATTAACTAACCAATTTAATGGATCCTATGCAGTGAAAGGCGAAAGGCTAACCAAATATCTGGACCTTGTAAAACAATTAGCATTATCTTTTGAAAATTGCAGCATATCACAGGTACCCAGAGAAGAAAACGCAGAAGCTGATGCTTTGGCAAATTTAGCATCATCTTTAAGGATCCCAGAAGGTGTCAAGATTCCCATAACTCACATCCTGACACCAGCAATTGAAGAACAAGAAGTTAATGATGTTACAACAGATAAAGATCAAAAAATGACAGACTCCCAGGATCCTCAAGAATCCTGGACTTACCCTATTAGGAGATTTATCCAAGAAGGAGAAATCCCAAAAAACGAGAACTCCAGACTCTTCCGAACAAAGGTAATTCCATATTCAATAATAAATGGTATCTTATACAAGAAATCTCTTGCAGGACCATACTTGAGATGCCTCGAGCAGCCTGAAGCACATGCGGTACTTCAGGATATTCATGAAGGTGATTGTGGCAATCACACTGGGGGCAGATCACTATATTCAAAAGTATTAAGAACAGGATACTACTGGCCCACCATGAAGAAGGATGCTATGGCCTTTGTTCAAAAGTGTGATGCATGTCAGCGGCACGGCAACATCCTCCATCAGCCTGCTGAGCCGCTCCATTCAATATCATCTCCATGGCCGTTCATGAAATGGGGAATGGATATAGTTGGTAAGCTGCCTGTAGCACCTGGAGGAAAAGTCTTCATGCTGGCTATGACGGACTACTTTTCTAAATGGATTGAAGCCGAAGCTCTTGTTCAAGTTAGAGAAAAGGAAGTAATTTCCTTTATCAAAAGGAATATCTTGACAAGATTTGGAATTCCATCAGAAATAGTGTGCGACAATGGATCTCAGTTTATTGGCAAAAGAACAACTAGTTTTTGTGAGGCATGGGGCATCAAGATGGTAACTTCAACTCCCATACATCCACAAGCTAATGGCCAGGCAGAATCGAGCAATAAGATTATCATCAATAACCTCAAGAAGAAGCTAGGAGACAAGAAAGGAAAGTGGGCTGAAGAGCTACCTTTCGTATTATGGGCTGACAGAACGACCTCCAAGAATGCTACTGGTCGAACACCATTTTCCTTAGTGTTTGGATCCGAAGCTGTAATTCCTACTGAGATGGTGATGCCAACTGCGAGAACAAGCCACCAGGATTTTGAAGCAAACAAACAAGAGCTCCTTGAAGATCTTGAAACAATTGAAGAAATCAGAGACCTCGCAAAATTTAGGATGGCAGCATACCAGCAAAAGATAGCCAAGTCTTATAACAGGAATCTCAGGATCAGAAGATTTCAAGTAGGAGATCTGGTACTCAGGAAAGCTTTTCAAAATACAACCAATCCGGCACATGGGAAACTCGCGCCTAAATGGGAAGGACCCTACCTGGTGGATTCAGAAGCTGGAAAAGGAGCATACAGGTTAGTTACTATGGAAGGTGAGCTGCTCCCAAGAGCTTGGAATGCAATTCACTTGAAGTTATATTTTATGTAAGTACTCTCTGGATCTTTTAAGCATATCAGAAAATCCTTGTCCATACTTCGAGAACCTCAGGTATGATTTTTACCCTTATTTCATTTTCACATTATTATTTTTGAAATATGTACTGACTTAGGCATCGGAGGGGTGTTAGCAAAACTAACACCCACCCCTGCACCGAGCCTTGGAGTATTTTGTAGGTGCTCCGAGCGTCCTGCCATAAGCTAGAGGCTGATCACCTCTTCTAAGTCTAAAGCATTCTGAATGCTGTCAAAAGGTTTAGGAGGTTTTCACCTTCTCGTTCACTAATGGGAATCGCCAGGAGCGCAAGACCCTCGCCAGGAGCGCATGATGGTGACTTGTGGTTCAAGGTGGTGCGACCAGTCCATCTAAGGGTGGCTGATAATTTCATCACTGTTGACCATAAAGTGCACTTCAAAATGGATGGCAGACGTGTCATCTCAAAGATTCTAAGGTTTTTGGCATTTTCATGTCAACAAAGGTTTAGACATATTCATGTCTCTCAAGTTTTGGGCTTGACCCCAGTTGGCTTAGTCCCAAGTATTTTTGAGCTTGTCCTCAGATTAGCAAAGGTTTTTAATGTTTTCACATTAACTAAAGCTTTAGACATATTCGTGTCTCTCGAGATTGGGCTTGACCCCAGTTTAACTTATTCACAAGTGCTCAAGGTTTTTAAGGTATTTTATGCCTTAAAATCGGAATTTCATCAAGTCTATCTTAAGGATTCCTAAGGATCCTTAGAGATCCTGACTACCTCTACGGTTGGAGTATTCTCAAACAGGTTATATTGATACTGCGTTTGATACGTATTTTTATTACCAAGTATTAGATGGCATCATGGTTTGTTAACATTGGCAAAATTTTAATGAACTTTTGAGTTTTTCAACTAAACTATGCTGAGCATCCTGTAGGATCCTCATTCAAACATTTTTCAAAATAATTAAAAGCATACACGGCACACCATGATGATCAAAATACTACTGAGTCATATTTATGCAGGAAATTAGAGAAGTTGACCCCAGGCTTCGTCTTGGAACCCAAGATCCCTCCACCTGTGGCCAACTATATTGTCTAAAGGAGCTTGGACTTCGCCTTGAAACTCAAGGTCCCTCCATCCAAGTCCCCAAAAAGAAAAAAGTTAAACTACCATTGTTTACAAAAGCTTCACCACAAACATTGTTTACTGAACCTGAACCTGACCATGAACCAAACAAACTAAAAAAGCGGGCTCAGACCGTTGCATCATCTTCATCGCCCAGCTTATCACCAGCAGCCTCCGCCTGCTCAACCTCCTTGCCCTTGCCCTTTTCCTTCTCAGCTTCCTTCTCGACCTCCGGCTCAGCCTCCTTCTCAGCTTTTTCAGGAGCATCTACCCTCTCAGCCAGCAGCTTCTTAAGGCTCACCTCCCAGTCCTTCACTGGCCAGCTCTCTGGAGTGAAGCCATCAGCCTGTGCAGCAGTTGCCATCTCAATCATGCACTCCAGCACGCTGATGGCGGCTGAGGATTGAGCATTCAGTTCGGCCTGCTTCAAAGCTTCAGCAGCCGCAGCATCTTTCTCTTTGAGCTGCTTCTCATAGTGGCGAGCATTGCTGGCTGCGGCCTTGTTCAGCTTCTCAAGACGGAGCGTGGCCTGATCAAGTTTGAGCTCAGAGGCTTCAAGCTTCTGCTCAGCTGCTTCGAGCTTCTGCTCCAGGGCTTCCACTTTGCCTTCGAGGTCAATCACCTCGTGGCTCAGCTTGTCAATGCCCTGCACATCAGAATCAAAAAGGGAAGTGTTATAACTTTTATTTTCACATATTTCCCTATTATTAAACTACGACTTACAATGTTCACTACAGCCTGCAGTGAGAGCAGCTTGTTAGCAGCTGCAACGGGAGGGAGATCATCGAAGCTGTCCACATTGATAGTGGAGTCAGGAGCCTTGCGCTTCTTTGCAGAAGAAGTCTTGGAACGAGTGCTCGGAGCTCGGAACTTGGGGGCTGAGGTGTCAGTAGGAGCCTTGCTGCTGGTCTCCTCAGTTTTCTCCTTTTTGGCAATGAGCAGCTTAATGTCCTTGAAGGAGAAGTTGGAGGCCGAACCTGGAGCTTCATCATAGACAGTGAAGGATCAATTTCAGAAGAAATAAAACACAATTTAAAGACGGAAAGGGAACAATTAAATGAAAGTACCTGTTGACATGGTTCTTGAAGGGCTGAGAGATTGCTGAGAAATGCTTCTGGCACTTGAAACGTACTCGGGCTGGCAGCTTCTTTCTGCTGCTGGGATGCTGAAAAGATCCTTAAGCTTCTTGGAGGATTCACGGGTTGGTTTTATCAAAGCTTCAAACTTGGGCGCTGCAAAGACAGAAACACAATCATATCAGTTACATGCAATGGAAGAGTATACGGGGTTAGAATGTTACTAAAACTCTTCCTACCCTTAATGACCCACTGGGTAGGAAGGTTCTCACAACCAGCAAGGCTACTTCGTTTCACAAAGAAAAATTGACGCTTCCAGTCGTGGTCGTTATGAGAAGTCCTAGGGATCATCTGAGCTTCTCCAGTTCGAATTTTCAAAACAAATCTACTGTTGCCGTGAGTGGCCAACCGGTAAACTTTACAAATTTCAGCAACTCCGATATTCAGATTATGGGACTGGTTCAAACTTTCGAGAGAGAACAGAATACGCCACACCATTGGCATGACTTGGGAGTAAGCAAGACCGGTGACAGAAAAGAAATCATTCACCAGTGTCGGAAACGGAAATGTCATGCCAAGAAGAAATGGGTAGTTCAGAAAACAAACCCATTCGTCGGAAATGTGGTCGGCTTTCAAAGAAGGGTCGAAGGGACGAATTTCAGCTCCAGCGGGGAAACAGCAGGATCGTTTCAACAATGCGATCTTGCGATCGTCAAAATTGCAAGTTTCCTCCGCCGTCGCCGGGAGGAGACCTTGGTCAGTAAACTCGTCGGCCACTTGGTCGGAGACCGTGGCCGATGACGGTGCAGGATTTTTTCCCATGCTCAGAGAAAACGAGAAGGGCAGAATGAGAAACTAACCTGGAAAAGATGCGAGGAGCTCTAGGGTTTCGCCGAAAAGAAGATGTGGTGAAGAATTAAAGTGGTGAGAAGGTTATAAAGGGATAATCTGACGAGAACTTCGCTTGGGAAGTTGGGGCTAATTACTCCCCATCAAATCATAGTTACTTAGCGATAAGCCAGAAATTCAAATTTTCGACAGCTGTTTCGCACGCACCAACTGCCAAAAATTTGGGGGCAATTGTTGATACTAGAATTCAGGAGACGATGAGCAGCTCGCATCAGCTCGTAGGCACTTCATGGTAAGGATCCTGAATAATATTTACTTACTAACGGTTGCTTCTCTATTGTTTGTTACTCGCAGGTTGACTTGGTCATTCATCACGTGTCCTAAAGACTCGGTCTATCAATAGAATCGTGGGTCAGTTGGGATTCAAACGGCTAGTTGGCAAACGTGGACTTAGTTGCTATTTTTTGGGAAAATTAGTTGCTATGTATTTCGTATTTAAACAGAGCTCTAGGCTTACACACACACACAATCTTTTCGATTACAATTCTCTGCAACACTTAGAATTCGAGCTCATTTACTTTGTAATCAGAACTTTCATTATATAAAAGTTTTAGGCGGCAGGTACTTTGAACCGGCCCCCGAGGTTTTTTGCCAGGCTCCTTGAGGATACTCAAGGATACTTGGATTTTCCCTCGTTACATCCTCGTGTCAAGCTCCAAACTTACATTTTCATCCTTATTTACATCAAACACGCTACCTCACATACAAAGTTTGATCAACTAATTGCTTAGGCAGTTTTTGACCAAAACAATGAATAAGCATAACAATAACCACGAGGATTTGTCTGAGTCGTTACTGACAATGTTGGGAGATTTACTAAGAGGTCACAAGTTCGATCCTTCAGATTTTACCACCAAACCACTCACGGAGATGAATTTTTCCTTGAATGAGCTCTACTAGTATAAATACTCCCGAATTTAGAATTTAAACTAAACATAAAAAAAATATAAACATGAAATAAATAAGCATAAAAAAGTGAACATGAAAGAAGAATGTAGACAAACGAATATAAACATATATTCTGGATGTTCATGGACATAACGGAACAAACGCGACATACGTTTGTGTTCGTTGATTTAATTATGGAACGGAAGTTTGTGTTCCTATTTGTTTATTCGTTAAGCAAACCCTTGTAAATAAACTTCTTGGTAAATGATTTACAACACTTTGCTGGACATTTGATTTGTTTACGGCTCTAGTTTCCGTTCTAGAATGAAGTGAGCAATAAGTGGATTTGAAAAGGAGATGATTTAATTGAAGGTTTAATGATAAAACAAAACAATTGATGCATTTTTCGTGTGAAATTTCCGAGAAGTTTCATCTTTTGACCCTTTTCCCACTATTGGAAAGATTGCCTGAAAACCCATTAACACTGAATATATTATAACATGAAAAAGCTAATATGTACGTTGCATAAGTGACCGACAACTGCCAATTCATCAGGGTCTTTATTATAAATGTTAGAATGGAGGTCTCAAACTCAGTCAAAGACATGTTAGTTATTTACTTATTTTTACTCTTATTATTCTAAATGGATAAATGGAGTGGGTAAAATGATTTTTTTTCTTCAAAAATGGTGTTATCACCATCTAGCATTCTAGCTTTTAAAAAATGGTGATAAAAAGTTGGTTTTTACAAATGATGAAAACGACCACGTATTGTAGCTTCAGGCGAGAGAAAGTAGATATTGAGCACTCCGAACCTGGTTCATTTTCTCAAACCATTGTCTTAAAATGTTTGAGAGAATAATTAGTATGTTTTGACTTTTGAGATCTAAAAAGATAAAGACATTTAATATATTGCGGTTTATCCGAAACATACATCTATATTATACCAACAAATCGGGGTGTCCCAGTCGGTTGAAGTGGTAGGACCAAGGACGGATCAACATATTTACAGCTCGACTACAAGTTTTGGAGAAAGGGTATTTTGTTTGGTGTCTTTGCTTGTACTTCGGACCTGAAACACTAGCAGCACCATTAGCCTCGCCACTGGACATAAGTGTTTCCTACGAGCAAGCTCAGACGTGTGAATAAGTATTTGTATATGACCGAAACAGTAATGACAGACAGACTTAATGATCCCCTTATTAGGTTGTCGAGGGATATTTATAATACTTAACATTTTGCCTTTGAGCATTATTAATCCATTAATTGATTTAGCCATGTATAAACACGTAGACGAGACGACATAACTACCTATATTGGATAATGACGGTTAATGATTTACATTATATGTAGCTGATTCCGAACAATAGGGCATTGGTCTGTGAGAGACATTTTGCTATGGTCTATTTGTTCAAAGTGAAATCAAATCGATTTGGACATTGGTTTGGGCTGATTTTGGAACCGGTTCGAATCCTCAACCCGGTTTTTTCACCGACCACTAAAACGAAGATGTATCGCGCAGGGCCCATTCAAGAACAGCCCTTTGCTCGCTTGTTCCCATCCTTTCCCGCCAGTTCTTCACACACTCAACGAACCTTTATTACCCTGATCTTGAATCATGATTTGGGTCGATAAGTATAGACCCAAAACCCTGGACCAGGTTCTTGTACACCAAGATGACGCTCAAAATCTTAAAAAACTGGTACTCTCTCGCTCGCTACTTCTTCTATTAATTTCCCAAATTTCGATTTTCACTTAGGGTTTTCCGTTTACGACATTTCGATCTTCATCATGTATGTACAAGGTCGCCGAGCAAGATTGCCCACATTTATTGTTCTACGGGCCGCCGGGATCCGGCAAGAAAACCCTAATTATGGCCCTTCTAAGGCAGATGTTTGGGGCTAGTGCAGAGAAGGTCTTTCTAATTTCTATATTTCAATTTCTTATGTCTATTTATAGGATGATTCTATATTTTTTCTTTCTGAATTTGATTAATTTACAGGTGAAAGTAGAGAACAAAAATTGGAAAGTTGATGTAAGTGTCTCCTTTTTAATTATTACATCTTAATATTTTATACTTGAGTATCCAAGTAATTGTTAAAGTGAAGATTTACATGTATTCATTCTTAGAAAGAGGGTCCTTATCAGTTCTGATTCCTGTGAATTACTAGGTTTTACTTCAAGTGTTAATATGTTATGCCTCCATCCCTAGAGCCACCTCACCTTTTGTCAAAGGCGAAAGGTGCACTTAAGACGCTTTGGTCTAGCCCAGGGCCTAGGTGCAAGGCACAAAAAAGCTCCGGCCTGCGATGAAAGGCGCATATAGAGAAAAAATTAAATACAATATATATATTGAAAACTAGAAGTTCAAAAACAATACCAAAGGTTCAAAGGCAATATCAAAGGAAAAATAAATAAAAACTAACCTATTTTTTTACTTGTTGAGCTTTTGAGTAGAGAAATAGTGAAGGAGGAGGAAAAATTGTCAGTCAATATATAATGATTCTGGAGTTAATAGGCAATCCGAGTATTTATAGGTTTCTAATTAGTCATCATTTCAAAAATCAAAATATTATTAAAGATAGGTTTAAAGAATTAAAAAAAAAAGATATCTCTTTTAAGAAAAAAGCCTACGACTGCCTCTGATGGCTTCTACCAAATAAGTCGCACATATGGCTTTTCACTTTTTAGGGCATTTTTAATGGCTTGGCTTCAAAATAGGGCCTAGGCGAGCGCCTGAAAGGCTTTTGACAACATAGATATAGATAGAGACGGATGTGTGGTTAAAGAGAAGGATGATGAGGTGGCAATGTT
>JBCNJP010000468.1:0-21089 GCA_039602395.1 Deinandra increscens subsp. villosa
CCAGATGTTTGGCAGCGAACCAAATGGTTCGTTGGTTGGTTGGTTAGCCGGTTAGTTGAACACTATAAATACTTTGTGTTAGAGAGAGTTGAGAAGTTCTATTCATTGAGTCATCTTAACTGTGTGTGTTCTAAGGTGTTTCTCTCTTTAGATCATTGTACTCATCTCTTAGTGAAATCAATCAAGCAAAGATTTATTTACATCGTGTTCATTGTGTTTAATCGAATCATGCAGTAGTACGATCCGTTTCCGTGCACTTACACAACAAAATGTTCATATGAACTTGGGAGGGATGAAAGGAACAAGATAGCTTGGTCCTCATCTTCAATTGTAACTTCTATGTTCTCTAAATCAATTATGATCTTATTGAACTCATCGTATGATCCTCCAGAGATCTAGCAGGTGGCATATGAAAGGTATACAACCTTCTGTTCAAATATAACCTCTTTTCTAAGGATTTTTCGTCATATAAAGGGATTCTAACCTTGTCCAAGGCTGAGAACGATCGCACTGTGAGCTTTGTGTAGAATCTTTTGCCAATCGTCGTCTTCCATTCCATCTGGTCTCCTTGTTTCTCCATAAAGGGCATCTGAAATCTGCTGATACGCCAGAAATGCCTTCATCTTGATGCGTCATAAACCGAAATCATTCTTCCCGGTGAATTTCTCGATGCTGAATTTTGACGACGTCATCGTTCTTCAATCGATTTCAACCAGAATCGTGAAATTGATCCCCAATTACGAGCCGCCTGGGTCTGATACCAATTGTGAATGTAAACGATGCACACAAGAACAACCAAAACTGAAATTCAACTCAAATGATTATTACGATGGAAATGCGATCTGAAATCGAATCCATAACAAAGAAAGAAAAACCCAATTTTATACAGCTCCGATTGCTAATCAACCTAACGGCTATCTTAACCCGTTAACTAAGTGATTAAACAAACATAAAGCAATGTAACACTTAACCCCCCCCCCCCCCCGATCTTCCAGAACTGTACAAAATAACCCTCAACATTTGTTGACTGCGTTGACTAAGACTTAACTCTCACATGATTGACTTGGAAAAAAAACTAATTTTGATATGAAAACACTAAATAATAAAAGATTTATCATCCAAGGAACCCAGTTACCTTTCACCTTAATTCAGTTACCTGACTAAGAATATTACATAGACATAGTCCCCAATTTCTTATACAACCTAATAACCTAACACTTATGCAGGCCGCTTAATTCCTAGAGCAAGAAAATCCTGAAATATGACGGTTTATCACATTCATGCTAGACGGTTTGTCAGTTAAATGAAATTGGCATGCGGATGCTCAACAGTTGCAAGGAAAACCGGAGCAATTCATAGTCAATAAGCACAAATAAAGAGATAGATAAACAAACCGTTCACCCAGAATAATCAAAAGTACTTAGCCAGGCATTGTCTTGAAAGAAAACATGAATAAGATGAAAAAAGAGTACCAAAATTCGAAACTTGATCTCTAAAAACGGCTGAAGGTGCTTAGGGTTCGATAAAATGAGAATAGAGTGTTTAAATACGACTTGAAAACAAAGAAAATAAATATCTGCCGACATTAGATCTAGGCGATACGCTTAAGTTTTTTCCGGCCACATGCGCGTACCGCCCGTCTTCCTTCGAATGCGGAATTGTAAATTTAACTTCAATTCGAAGTATTCCATGTGCACTAACTGTCCATTCCCTTGACATTATGTCAGATGTTGCACCATAATTCTTTAATTCCTATCTTTAGTTTCTTTTTCCCAAATAAGCCAAACCATAAAATGGAATATTAAAACTACAAACCTTATTTTTTCAAAGCAAATAACAAAATTTGTTATATTTTTTTATAAAAATTGCTTATAATTAATTTTAAATATGTTTATAAAAAGATAAAATACTAGTTAGAGAAAATATTTTAAAAGAATTTTAAGAAATTTATTTAATAAACTTTTTCACATTTAAATGCAAATCGCACCCTTTTAAAACTTCAGTAATTACAAATAGCTGTTTTTTAATTTCTTTAAACAGTTCATTAAATTCTTTAGTAAATCTTCATTTTTTTTTTGTTATTTTTTTTAAAATAATCAAAAAGTTCAAATTTTTTAGTTAATTTAATTTTTAATCTTCATGTCTTGTTTTTTAAACAAAAATTAATATTTTAAGATCTTTAGTCAATGTTGTTATTATTTTTCATGTTTTGTTTTTTAAACAAGAATCAATATTTTAAATTCTTTAGTCGATGTTATTTTAAATCTTCTTGTTTTATTTTATTTATTTTAAATAATAGAAAATCTTTTTAGAAAATATTTTCAATCTATATTTAAAACTTTATTTTTATTTGAGTGAATTACACTAGAGGTCCCTGAGGTTTAGACAAGTAACGAAAGAGGTCCCTAGAGTTTTAAAATTATAGAAAGGTCCCTAACATTTGTATTAGTGTAACAAAAGAGGTCCCTTCATTAGTTAACCCCGTTAAATACAAACGGGGTTAACTAACGGAGGACCTCTTTCGTTAAACTAATACAAACGTTAGGGACCTTTTCCATAATTTTAAAACTCTAGGGACCTCTTTCTGTGTAGACCTCAGGGACCTCTGATGTAATTTACTCTATATTATTTATGACATCAGTCAACCTATGGGTCCCACGCCTAGAAAGCTAAAGTTCCACTTAATTGCGTTTCAAGGCTTTCAAGGTAAATGTTTCAACCATATAGATTGTCCTACCACGGCAACCTAAATACTCATATATCTTGAACATAGTGAAAATTTGAATGATGGATAATGAAAACTTTGAGCTTTATTCATTTATTATTTATCTAACTATATATTTTTTTCATTTTTTTCATTTTTCTTTCAATAATATTCACTTAACAGTGCATCCTTCAAGTCGCGATCTCAAAGGGTAGCACGTAAGCTTCAATCTTAAACCGCATTCAGTGGCGCATCCTGCAAGTCGCGATCCCATAGGGAACCACATAGAGTCAAAATTATTATTAATTATGCATATTAATTAGTAAATAAAGCTCAAGGTGAAAAATGGAATGTGAGGCGCCACTAATCTCAAATTTGCTTTCGCAAAAAGATCATAGTGTGCCTGATTATTTCTAAGATATACAAATATTTAACCTATAGTGGTCCTATCATTCTATTTTTGATAATTTTTAATATCCTCGTTAACTCCTAAGATGGGAACCCACTAAGTCTCATGAATTAATTACTTATTTATTTATTTTTTCAATACCCGGATTTTTAAGCTTACTAAACCAGTTGGGCCTACCAACACATTACAAACAACGCGTTTTCCATTTTATTCATTTATTTTTTATTCATTTTTAAAACTAATTCCCGATTGTACTATCATTTTCCACGATAAATGCAAGTCAATCCAGAGATATTTTAAATATTTTCTATTTTTTTACACACACAAATAAGGAAACGCGTTATTCCCCTCCGCACACTTGAGTTCAACATTGCCCTCAATGTGAACAAAGAATAACTAAAAATAAAAAAAGAATTAAAAGAAAAGAAAAATAAACGAAAATAGGAAACATACCTGCGATTAGAGAATTGAAAACAAAAATCTGGCACTAATCCCCTAGGCGTATCACCCAGATTTTCAGGAAAAACTTAGGCATACCCTCTAAGTCCATTTTTGACAGAAAATTTTAAAATTTCTAAGAACTTCAAATTTTTTCATTTCTGCACCAACACCTCATGATTTTTCAACCAGAATCAGTCCCAATACTTATATCACCCTAAACATACCTGGAACACATCATTTTGCTCAATTCGCATCTCCAAACCAGTTCCAAATCCTGAAAAACACAACCACGCAAAACACACAAAAACGAAAAATAAATAAAACACAAACTTACCGCTGGTTTGCCTCCCAAAAAGCGCTAAGTTTAAGTTCTTCTGCCAGACCCAACTCCCTCACGGAGGTTGGAAAACATGTTTACCTCCAATCTTCAGCTCAGTGAATGGATTCTTAATAAAATCAAAATTGCCATCTCAAGTCCATCCACTAACTTCACCATTATTTCCATCCTTCATCTTCACAAATCAACAACCATCTGCATTTTTCCTATCGGCTTTTCCTTCATCACCAGTTCGAGCCTTAGAGCCTGTCATTTCTCTCTTGGTTTGTGCCCATTTTTAGCATTTGCTTGCACATCCGATTCAACACCCACTGGGTCACTGGTATCCCCACACTTAGGATCATCAACATCCACCTGCAACCTGTCAACCACAACAACACCTTTCTTTGTATCCTCCTCATTCTCACGAGGAGGACACTCATTAGTAGCAAAAAATTTAGGAACTGATTTAATAACCGAATAAGAAAATCATGATTAAACAAATATAAATGTAATAAACGGTTACCAAATCTCATGGTGCATGTGCTGGCCTTACAATCAATTTGTTGTTAGCGGTCGCTAAGAATGGTCTTCCTAGTATGATCCTTGGTTGGTGTCTCGTTTCTTCATAATCAACTACTAGGAAATCTTCGGGAAAGTAAAACTCACCAACTTTAACCACTACGCCTACCAACATACCTCTAGGCCTTTTTGACGACCCGTCCGCGAAGAACACTATTGTCTTTACTTTTTTCAATTCATCCAAGGCGAACTCATCACAAACACTACTTGGTAGAACACTCACCGGTGCCCCAAAATCCAACAAAGCCTTGTTTGTTTTTAAAGCTCCAATTTGAATTGGGATTAGTGGCGTTTTTAATTCCTCAAATTCTTCTACTTCGTCTTCACTTTCCTCACCATCCTCCATTATATTGAGTGCACTAATAGGAACTCCCCGGACATTTTTAGTACCCGGGTTGGAGGCTTGGTGAGATGGATTCAACACTGTGTCAGATGGTAACTTACCTGGCTCTCTTCTAGACATTTGCTCTGCCAGTTGTCCTAATTGCTTTTGTATTGAGGCTATTGTCTTGTCATGCGCCTCTTTATCTTTCTTGAATTCCCTCATGGTGTCGGTGAGCCCCCTCATTACTTCAGTCAACGCACTTAATTAATTACCTAAACAGCCATCCATGTCTTGTTGAAATCCCCGTTGTGGTTGACCTTAGGTGTAATTGTTGGATCATTGATAACCTCCTTGATTGTAACCTTGACAACGGGATTGGTATTGTGTACCCATAGTATTGGAACTTTGACCTTGCCCTTGCATGTAATTCACATCTTCTTGCCTTGATTGTTCACCTCTTCCCATCTTCAATTGTGCCACCTGTTTTTCTAAGATGAGGTTTTGTTGCCTTATCCTTTCAATTTTCTCCTTAGCTTAGTAGTCCACCTCCTTCACTTGGGACCTTGACCTTCTACTTGATTGCACTAGCATCTATGATGTAGTACTCAATTTCTCTAAAATCCCCCAATCAACCTCTTCAGCATTAGTTAAAAATGTACCGTTGCTCATTAAATTTAGGTCTGTAATATCTTCTGGAAGCAACCCATCATAAAGGCACCTGATCAAGTCCCATATCTCTATGCCATGGTGCGGACACTTTCTCAACAAATCCTTAAATCTTGTAAATGCCTCATGAAAAGGCTCTCCCAAATGTTGTTGGAATGACCTAATGGCTTCCTTTGCTTCGGTTGTTTTGCTCATTAGATAGTACACTTCCAAGAAAGATTTTTGCATCTCTTGTCACGTGTAAATGCTTCCCGCTGGTAAACTGTCAAACCAAACATGAGCACAATCTTTTAGTGTATATTGAAATATCATAAGTTTTACCTTGTCTGGCGTGAACCCTAATCCTCCAATCAACCCGCTCATTGACTCGAATGCTGAGATGTGCAAGTATGGCTCCTCATATTTCTTCCCAAAGAACTCTGGCAGGTGGTTCAAATATTATGGTCGAACTTCAAATAATCTCCTATCTCGTCCTATAGGAGTCACCACTGCAGACGAACTCGGCATGACCACTAGCTTGAAATGACTCTCGACCCCTCGGGTCGGTGCTTTCCTCTGAATCCTCGGGATTCCATAAACTACATTAAGGCGGTCCCGGTTGTTGGAATATCCATTGAATCGCAGGACCCCTTAGGGAGGTGGTGTTCTCGGTTGATTTTGGTACACGGGTGGTGGTTGTTGTTGAGGATATTCGTAGTCCATATCATACTCGTCATTCTGATTTTCCTCGTATCTGACATCATATGGTTCAGTTGGTGGTTCTTTTTGCCACCCGGTTTCCCACGTATCCTCACTTTGAACTTCATTATCACGAGGGAATGCCTCGTATACCTCTGATTGCTGATTTGGTCTAAATCTCATGTTGTTGTGACTCGAGCTACTTGCCCTTGAGAAGGTAAGTCTGTGTTGCGGGAATGGATCACCAGTCTGATTTCTCTTATTTGCTTGGTTTTGCCGAGCCGTCTTTTCAATTTCCAGATCATACATTAACGGGGACTCCCGTCCCGACCTTCGTGTCTGCATATATGCCATCTCCTACAAAACAATTACTAGACACGCAAACGATCAAATAGCATTGTCCCAAACAATCAAATTCATAACTTTTGAATATATTTTTTATTTTTGACTTTTTGATATTTTTTAAAGAGCAAATTATACTAAAAATCAAAAATGCAGAAAATAAAAAACTTTTTGGGTTTTTTTTTTTTTGCGAATTTTTTAGAAATAGCGAAACTTAAATTTATGTAACAAACTAACAATCACAAATAAGCGCACTACTCCCTGGCAACAGCACCAATCTGATAACGGCTTGTCGTACGGTCGTTCAAATACATAATTTAACCTATAGCAAGTGTAAGTTAGGGTGTCAATACAGGGGAGTTAGTGTTTACTAGTGATTAAGATTTTTAACTAAAAAATTAAATTAACTACCTAAATCCAGATTACTATAACTAATCTGAATTAATTTTAAACTAATTTAACCGAATTTATGAAGTTGACATGAGTTTACTGTTTCTTGTGATTTGATTAACTTGGAACAAGAAAAACTAAATTTGATATGAAAACACTAAATAATAAAAGATTGATTACCCAAGGAACCCAGTTTATTACCTTACACCTTAATTCAATTACTTGACTAAGAATACTACATAGTCATAGTCCTCAATTGTTTATTCAACCTAATAACCTAACACTTATGCAGGCCGCTTAATTCGTGGAGCAAGGAAATTCTGAAGTATGACGGTTTACCACATTCATGCTAGACGATTAGTTAGTTAAATGAAACTGACATGCGGATGTTCAACAATTGCAAGGAAAACTAGAACAATTCATAGTCAAGAAAAAAAATAAAGAGATAAATAAACAAACCGTTCACCCGGGATAATCAAAAGTATTTAGCCAGACATTGTCTGAAAGAAAACATGACTAAGATGAAAGAAAAGTATCAAAATTTGTAACTTGGTCTCTAAAAACGGCTAAAGGTGACTAGGGTTCGAAAATATGAGAATAGAGTGTTTAAATACGACTTGGAAACAAAGAAAATAAATTTCTGCCGACATTAGATCTAGGCGTTACGCTTAAGTTTTTTCCGGCCACATGCGCGTACCGCCCGTGTTCCTCCGAATTCTGAATTGTAATTTTAACTTCAATTTGAAGTATTCCATGTGAATTAACTTTCCATTCCCTTGACTTGTGTCAGACGTTGCAATATTATTCTTTAACTAGAGATCGACCGCGCGTTGCTGCGGTAACTCAAGAAAGTATAACAAACATGTTAATAAAACAAAGAAGATATCGGTTTCTGAAGAAGATGTAAAACATACCTGCACAAATAAAAATGCTTACTTCAACCATGATCTATTGTAGATATTTTACAAACAACAGTCATTTCAAGAACCAATTTTAAAAAATAACATCCAAAACATTAGTGACTCTTGAATTTTATATTTTAAGTAATATAAGATAAGTTCATGAAAAGTACTAACCTATATCTTTGGCATGCTCATTGCATAACTGTAAATCAAGTTTGACAAATCGTGCTCTACGTTATCTGTATTTGGACACAGAAATCCCAAATAAATAGGCAGAAAATCATTCTTCACTATAGACACAGTCATGCTTATAGTAAATCTTGTACGTCAGCTTCTAGAGATTAGGACAGAATTCAACTTTTATAAGATGAGACTTGAGTACCTTCTGTTTTAAGCTCCAGTATAAAGTTCTTTACATGGCGGTCCAATCAAAGTTTTCCCAATGATTTTAAGATCCATTCCATATTCTCCTTTGAGTAAACTTTCTTTATATTTAATTTTTCTAGAAGTATTGAAACCTCCTCTTGTCGATCCGCTTCACATAAAGCTACAAAATAGCTATCTGCAACATCAACAATGAATATAAGGTTCCTAATTCCTAATATTAGCCTTTATGCATATTTACAATCCAATGTCTGAATACATGTGATTTTCAAGGAAGAAAATGGATTGACTACTGAGAGCATATGTAGCCTTTGTGTTTACAATCATGGTGTCTTTTTTAATACAACCCTTTACTGCTGCTGTATGGTTGTAATGCTTAAAATTTGAAGAATCAGAATTTTATAGATTTGGAGCATAACGAAGGATGGGTACCTTCCAATTACGACAACATTTCTAGGACCAACCTGACTAACTTCATCTAAAACAATCTTTGAAGCAATCATGGTTCCAATGATAATGCCTCCAGCCCAACTATACCAAATCAGATCATTCATTTGACCAGCTTCACCTTCATTCAACATTTAAGGAGTTAATTAGCATCCTAAACCAACATTATAATCTTTAGAAATCAAAACTTTTGGTCATTAGCTAACCTGACAAATTGAATCCAGTTACCAAAATCACTCTAGTGCTCATCATGGTCACGATATATCTCCCAAAATGAAGAGCAATCTACACATTATCAAATCAAAAGGGTATTCCATCACAACATTAAATCATAATGAACATCAATTTACAAAATCCCAAAATTATAATTATCATTAAGAATAAAGATTCAAACATAAGCCGTAAATGATACAACCGTTTACTGCTGTGTGGTTTTGAACTGATCATCAGTTGTAATAGCCGAATACTAAAGTGATTCCACATCTTAGAGAGCTTGAAACTGCATAAACAACAATTAATGATTGAAACTACATCCAAAACATAGAACCAACACCACCAAAAACGCAAAAAAGAAAAAAAATCGAGCCAAATCCAAAGTTGAAGCATCAAACCCATACAACAACGCCTATAGCAGTCAAAATCGTGCAGATCGAGCACCATTACTGCCTCGATTTGACAGATCTGGGCGAGGAACCTTCCCGACTGCCTCCGACGATGTGGAGGCAAAAGACAGCAGCGGCTAAGCAATCGAACTCAGTGTTATAGAAATCCTACATATCGTTGGAGACATCGTTCGATTCGGTTTCCAATCCAGCCTCTGTAGCCTTAGAAATCAACCGCGCGTTGCTGTGATATTTTAATCGATTTAAAAATCTGAAATAATAATTTTTAGTAAAGTGAGAAAATGGCGTAATTCGCCCATATTCTTGTAAAACTGGAAGTAAGTTATTGTGAGATAATACCTGCAGAATTAGGTTATTGTAAATTAAATTTCAATCGAATAACACATATCCCCATATTTCATTATTAATATAAGGGTAAATTAAACGGATACCAACCTAGCATTCTTTTAAATGGGCTAAAATTGAGACCATAACATGTAAAATAAAGACAATAGTAGCATTCTTTTGACTAAATTACAATTTTTAACCTTTATACTTTACAAAACTTTGGATTTTGACATTTTTTAAAAATACTTTCAAGTTTTACCCTTTATTTGAAAACTTGTTTCAGGTTTCAACCTTTACACTAACTTTACACTAACTCAGTTAAATTTCTCCGTTAGTTATCTAATAAAAGGGGTAGTATTGTAACTTTAGACTAATATGTCATGCCTATATATCGTTATTAAGGTTTTCTCTAGACTATAATTTTATTTGATTTTATATATGGTTTATTATTGTTGTATTTTTTAAATTTTAAATAAAATAAATGAATTATAGCTATTTTTGTTTATTTTTCTTTGTATTTGAAAATAAAAAATATTAAATATTGAAAATTGGTTCCATAATGGTTTGAACCAAACCGATCCCAAACAGTTCAACACAGATTCTAGATTTCAATCATAAACCGGTTTATGATCAAATTCGATTTTGGATCAAACCGATTTTGACCAAGTTTGATAGAACCAGATCGGTCATAACGTAGTATGGTTGTCAAATTAAACCGGCTTGTACACCTCTAATTTCAATCAATAAGAGATGAAAGAAGATGAATTTAAATATAACCTTAAGTATACACCATAAATCCTTTATTTATCCACATTTTTAATCAATAATATTTTAAAATAATAATTTTTAAGAAACTTTATTTTATACATAGGTATTATATATTTGTTTTTTCCGGTTTCTCTTTTGTTTTATGTTTTTATTAGTTTTATTACTTTTGTAATTGTAAATTACAATATCGTATTATTGTATCTAAGAACTTCTATACTAATAATAAATAAAATAGATGATATATATGCATATACAGAGAGAGAATCAAATTGATAATTACATGCATACGAAAAATCTTTCTTGTATGTGAAATAATTTTGCATATTTGATATACATTCTCATATGAGAAAAATAAGTAAATATTTACACACGTAAGAATATTTTGACAAGATTAAAAAAGAAATATAAAGAAATAAAACTACTTTTATTTAAAAAGAATATTAAAAAATAAAAAATAAAAAACCAACAAATTAATTGATTTTTTTACCTACCACCCTAAAAAAATCCAAATATGGTTTGTAAAGTTAGTGTAAAGGTTAATACATGAAACAAGCTTTCAAATAAAGTTACAATACTACCCCATTTATTAGAAACTAACGGAGAAATTTAACTGGGTTAGTGTAAAGGTTAAAATATGAAACAAGTTTTCAAATAAAGGGTAAAACTTGAAGGTTTTTTTTAAAAAGGTTAAAATCCAAAGTTTTGTAAAGTATAAAGGTTAAAAATTGTAATTTACTCCATTCTTTTAAATGGGTTTAAACTGAACCCACGCCTATTGTAACAGCAATCAGTCAAGACCACATAACTCAATCTAATTAAGTCAAGAACATCTTTCGGACTCCTTAGCAAAAAGTACATATTGAGGAAAAGAAGTCAGAAGACTAACCAGTTGCATCATAAGTCTCAACATACATCACAAGAAAGTTAGGTGATCTAAAGTTCTTTGAGGCATATTCACATAAGTGTTTATACATTACCGTTACCTGTGATGAGCATGAAGTCTGTGAGAGAGTTTTTAACAGCTCTGACTCATGATTCTGATCAACGGTGCACTTTACAATTAACCAACCCTCCTTTGAACAACAACAATAATAATAAGGTTGTTAAACGTATTGTAATAAAACAGAAGGGTTAAGGCGACGTGCTCTATAAAAAGAAATTCAGAAACTTAGATGCAAAGTCTAATACATACGTATTGTTGAATAGAAGAAAATAGTATTCAATATTTACTAAAAGTACAGCCAATGAAATAAGAAGTAAATATTGAAGAAAAATAGAACAATAATCACACTTGAACACAGATGTAGTTGCAACCCAGTTTTTCACTTAATAAGAATATAAGAGTGAAACAATCTTTAAAATTAGGTGGGACTAAAAGAATACGTAATAAAAGGCCATGTTACATTAAGTTTTGTTACTTTCTATACATATTGGAACAGTATTTGTATGAATACAAACAACGGATTGAACTTACATATTCAAACAAAGGTTGCCTTGATTACCTACACACTATAAACATAGGTAACTTGAGTTTAGTCCAATATAATGCGCTTACAAATATGTCTATGATTTTACTATATAATCTTATTTTTGTGATAAGGTAATCAGCTAATAGGAACAAAAGATTTCCATAACTTTGACCTTTAAATCATGAATACTGCTGTGTTCTCTCTAACATTGAGATCAAAAGGATAGAGGTTTTGTTCTAGACCTGATAGTGTATTAAATTTTCTTAATTCTAGCTCTTGACATATTTGTTAAAACTCGGTTAAAGTGGTGATCATCTGTTATTATTTAGAAGTTCCATTTCTTATAGTCAATGTCATAACTATTTCTATCTTACTTATAACATATAAAATATCTGCACCTATTCTGTTTTGATCACTAAACTAAAAAAACAAATGATATTCTTGGGATATTCTGTTGCAAAGTCTTTGTATAGTTATCTATTGTCTCTTTTGTGTTCTGGCACAAAAATGTGTTGCTATGCTAAGTATAGGATATGTGTGAACCTTTGATTATGTTATTTGGTTTCTAATTCAAGTGTTACTATATCTTGAACCTATTGATATTTTGACCCGTTTTATTTTAGGTAACTTCAAACGTTTTTTTTCTTTTTCCCATTAATAATAAATGCTAACTACATTCTGTACAGCAACATCATGTCCATACAAATGAAACATCGGATTGATAAGCGCAGAAACTCGATTGCCTGGTAAAGTCATAACAGTGAAAGAATAAAAACCCATTCAAATCCCTTCCAACAGGAAAGGAGTTTTCACCTTAAATTCCATGTCCTCTTTTTGGTGCCTTCAGATATGGCAAATTCTACTTTGAGCATAATTTGTCAGTATCAGATTACAACACAACATGTTCTCTCCAAGTATGAGAAACATGATGAATGAGGGAGGAGATAGGGATAAATAACTAATACTATCTAATCGATCATTATTGCATTCTATAGTCTATACCTATGTCATGTAGACACTAAACCATCTAACCATCAATTCAATAGTTCTAATGTTGTTTCCTCTAAGGTTAACTCCGATTTGTCATCCAAATTCAAAATCTAAGAACATAATTGACTGAACCAAATACTAATTCCAATCATACGAACTGTGGAGCAGAAGATTTCGTACCATGTACAAAACGGACTCAAAGGAATAACCAATAGAGCGCGGAGAGGACCTCCGCGTGTCGAAAGAAGAATCTCGCGTATAAATAAAAAACAAAAAGAACCCATATATATAAATATATTACATAGTCTTATAAACTTAACACTGAACCAAAATAAAAATTTAAGAAGCAATTGTATATTTCAAACCGTCAATAAATTAGATACATTTGTATAAAGTTACATATCCTATGTATATAGTAAACTTGTAAAAAATAAATGCAAAGGTTAGTTTAGGACATAGAAGATAAAAGAATAATTTTCACCTAATATAAATAGAGACATAAGAAAATTTTAGCAAATGTTTCATATCAGATTTGTAACAGTTGAAACCATCACATATAGGAATAATGATTTACTCTAAACATAAGCCATACCTAATAAGTAGAACCATAAAAGAACTAAATCAGAGAAACATTAAAAAAAAATATTAACAAATCACGTATCTCATGTAAAACATTGAGAATTGAATGAGAAAGATAACAAATAGAGGCATAAGATAGCTAAATTAAACCAACACCAGCAGGAAGATTAACAGAGGCGTGAGCATCTTTTAAAAATTTGGTGAAAATCTGTGAACAAATTTGAGGAAAACTACAGATCAAAAATAGAGGCACAACTACTAAACTGTGTGCAAATCTAAGGCAGGAGCGACGCAAAATTCAGTAGCAAAATCCGATTCCTATACAAAATCAATCATCACAATCGTTCCCTAATATGTTGAGATTCATGAAAAAATTAGAAATACCGTAATTTTGGCGCAACCTATCTCCGTGAAGCCGTGAAGAGAGAATGGGATGCGTGATGGTCGCCGTAACGGTTGAAATTAGGGTTCAACGGGGTCGAAGACTTGAAGACGATGGTGGTGGGTCCGATGGTGAATACAGCGACGTAGGTGAAGACTCCACGGCGGCGGTGAAGGGAGGATCAGACGGAGCTTTTGTTCGATCGATTGCGTATGGCAGGTAGAAACAATGGAGAGAGAGGTAAGTGAAGGTTACGTATGAATCGGTTGAACATGGGTAGATCTGGATCCGGATCTGAATCCGAATGGCACGAAAGCATAAGTTGAGTTGTCTATTGTATATATATACAATTCCTTTTTTTTTAGAACAGCGATTTCAATAAAAAACGGGAAAACCGGCGAGCAAGACACTCAAGACCGGCCCCAAAAGAAACAACAACAACTTACATGGAAATATCAAATTTACACCATTTATCCCACCCCTCATTCCATCCAATAGCCCTTGTCTTCACCTAGAAAAAGCTTAAGGATTTGATTTCAGAGATGATGCCACTGAGGGACATAGAAGAGCCCCTAAACACCTTGTCATTTCTATTTCTCCAAAGCACCCAAACCCCAGCCCTGTAAACAGCATCGATCAGCTTGCTTCTTGTCACACCTTTAGCCGCAGCATCCTCCAAGGCCAGATCTTTGGGGTCAAACACGAACCCATTAGCCACCCGACACCACTGGTTCAGAACAGTCCAAACCATGGACGCCACCTAGCAGCCAGTGAATAAGTGAACCTCTGTCTCCGCAGCCCCCGAAACAGATCGGACAGCAGTCCGAAACAAGAGGAATGCCCCTTTTGATCAGCGCTTGTCTCGTGGGGAGTCGGCCAATAAGCAGCCTCCAAAAGAGTAAGTTAACTTTGGGGGGAACCAAGTTATTCCACCTCACAACCGGCGAGTCTTGGGGCGCCAATGAGCTAGCCATAATTTTTCTGCAACCTTTAACAGAGAAGACCCCAGAATCCTCTCCTTTCCATACCCATCTTCCTTCTTCGTAAGTCAGGAGCTCCTCAAGGATGACTCCCCGTTTTCTGAGGAAAGGGGCGGTTTTTGCCACACTAGCCCAAACCCCCGCAGCACCTTTTTTAACCGGAATCAGCCCACTGGACTGCAGCCCATCAATCACCTTGCGCCAAAGTCTGTCCGGTTCGGTTTTATACCTCCAAAACCACTTGGCGATAAGAGCAAGGTTCATAATATCAAGAGGTTGCAGTCCCAGACCTCCCTTATCCAAGGGTTGAAGAATGATCTCCTTTCTCACCCAATGAATTTTACGTTTCGCCGAATTGCCACCCCACAAAAAGTTGAGGCGAATACTCTCCAGCTTTTGGACAACCTTCAGGGGAGCGCGGAAGAGGGAGAAGAAGTAAAGGGGCAAGCTGTCCAGAACAGCCCTCACAAGGACTAACCTGCCCGCCATGGATAGCGAAGCAGCTTTCCAACTAGACAAGTTGTCTTCAAACGCCTTGATCACCGGCTTCCAACTCGAGACGCGATTAAGATTGCCACCAACAGTCAAACCCAAATGAACGAAGGGGGCAGCGTTGGCTTTGCACTTCAAAACAGCGGCCCCCAACTCAGTTTCCAAAGGATCACAGTTAACGCCATACAGAGAGCATTTTTTAAGGTTAACTTTGAGTCCTGACGCCAGGAAGAATGCGCGAAGCAATCTGGACAGACTCAGAATGTTGGGATCCGACCACCTTCCAACCACCAAAGCATCATCTGCGAATAGAAAGTTAGAGATAAGCGGGCCATTATTAGGAATTTGAATACCTTCAAAGATCCCCGAAGAGACGGCTTTATCCATCATCCAAGAAAAAGCTTCCATCACGATCAAAAAAAGGAACGGGGAGAGAGGGTCCCCTTGCCTAAGACCCCTCGAGCACTGGAACTCCCATGTTGGGGACCCATTCACCAATACGGAGGCCCTCGAAGAACGTAGAATACCCCAAACCCATCGGCACCATCTCTCGGGAAAACCCATTTGACTCAGGATGGAGGCCAGAAAAGACCACTCCACCGAATCGAAAGCTTTTTCGAAATCAATTTTAAAAAGCATAAGTTTACTCTTACTTCTCTTGCACCACGAGATAAGCTCATTAACAATAAGAGGCCCGTCAATAATGTTACGAGAGGCAATGAAAGCCATTTGGTTGTCCGAGATACCGTACCAATCACCTTCTTAACACGGTTGGCAAGGACCTTGGAAATAACTTTGGTGATGCATCCCACGAGACTGATCGGACGATAGTCATTGAGCGATTGCGGGTCTCTAATCTTCGGGATGAGGCAAATAAAGGAGGATCCACAACCTTTGCTGATGGAACCATTAGCGTAGAAATCCTCCAAGACGGCGCAGAAATCAGCCTCAAAAACATCCCAAAACCGTTTGAAGAAGCCAAAATTAAAACCATCAGGGCCAGGGGATTTGTCGCTGCCACACCCCCAGACAGCCCCCTTCACCTCCTCCTTCGAAAAAGGCTCCAGCAGCATGCTCCGACCATCATCGTTCAGATTTTTAATCCCCTCGCACCACATAAATGGCCTTTCTAGCCCCGAGGATTGAAAGCGGTCCTTAAAAAAATGCCAAACTTCCTTCTTTATAAGGGATGGATTTTCCACCCATCTGCCTCCAATAGAGAGTCCCTTGATCCTACCTTTCTCAAGACCCTGATTAACCATCCCATGAAAAAAAGCATTGTTCCCATCTCCTTCAAGGCACCATCTAGTTTTAGCCCTGGACATGAGTTCGTCTTCTTCAGCGGCTTCGAGCCCCCTCAACTCAGATTTGAGGCCAGCCCACACCTCCATATCATCGGCCGATAAATCCCTGAATTCCCCGACAGCGTCGAACCAGTTACAACCGGACACCACCCTCTCCTTATGGCCAGATTTTTCCATCTTAATTTGGTTAATCCACACTTTGAGGGCAGCCTTGGCAGCACGTAACTTAGCCAAGAGGACAATGTCTGGAGCCCCAACCACGTTAACCCCACGCACCGCCTGATTAACAACATCATCAATCCCCTCAAAATTAAGCCAAGCCCTGAAGAAACGAAAGGGTCGAGGACCGAAATCCGCCAACGAGGTACTCAAAACCAAAGGGGCATGATCAGATTTTAAGCGAGGCAGGGTAGTAACAGAAGCAGAGGGCCAACGAGCTTTGAAGGCCGAGCAAACAAAGATCCTATCAATCTTGCTGTATGACTTCCCATTGCCGTGAGAATACGTGAATCGCAAACCCCCCATGTGGTATTCGAAAAGTTGAGCCCGATCCACAAAAGCATTAAAACCCGCTGCACTAGAGGGGTGAAATTTCGAGTGCAGACGTTCATCAGCCTCACGCACCTCGTTAAAATCTCCCGACAAAACCCACAGCCCTGGAAGCGACCAACGGTGCTCGACAAGCAAGTCCCAGATCCTTCTCTTGCCTTTTATATCATGAGGAGAATAAATGTTTGCCATGTTAATCGCTTCCCCTGAGCCGATCACCAAACCAGAAATAATCAAGAAATGGTCATCCTTTATCACCCCAGATGCAGAGAAGAACGCCGGATTCCATGAGCACGCAAGACCCCCGGAGCGACCACTCGCATCCACCCATTCGTTCACAGCTCCCCTTCTACCCCAAAGTCTTTGAAAAGGGATGCGACTCCCATCCAGGAACTGAGTTTCCTGGAGACAAATAAATTGAATACTGTGACTGGCCCTAATTTGGGAGATCCAACGATGCTTGTCCGAATCCCCCATCCCACGAATGTTCAAAGATAAGAGATCCATCAGATATCACCCTTTGACCCCTCCTCCACAATCAGGTTGCTGACCATCTCCTTGAAGTTGCTTAGGCCGATGTTAACCCCTTCGGAAACCGCTATAGTGTTACCAATCTCCGACTCCAAATTCGTTGAGCCCCCACAAACCCCATCCTTGGCAATCCGATCCCTGTCGGCACAAGCTCTCGCATGGAGGTCCTGAATAACCTCGTCAGCCAGTTCCAGGTCAGCTCTATCCTGAGCCGAAGAGGAAGACGGCGCTTTACGAGCTCCCATAGCGCTATTCTTGGGCAAGGGTTTTTTTGGGAATCGGTTTAAGTCCAGGGAGCAGGAGCTCTCAGTAAAAGAGACTGATGGGGAAGTGGGCCTGAGTTCCGGGACCTTGGAGGCACAAGGCCCAGCAGAGGAGTAATTGGGCGGCCCAACATCGCGACCCACCTCGGGGAAGCCCAAACCTTCACACCTCTCCACGTTCGGCGCATGCAGCATCGGGTCTTCCACCACATGATTGAACTGTTCCCCCATGCACGTCCCTTCAGTTTCCTCCGGCGACTCAGCATCAACCACCGCCGCCGGAGCAGAGACTTCTGATCGGATTCTTGGCTCATTGAGACCAGAAAACCCATATGAAATGGTATTGATAAAATCGGGGACCCAATCTTCCTGAAACTCTTCCACATGGCACAGGAACCTCCGATCTTGTCACACGATGGTGAAGCTTTCATTTATTCTTCTGCATTCATTAACCAGAATCCCCAAACTACTCTTACACATAATGCCATCAGTCTCGTCCGCATCGGAGTTTTGAATAACTAACCCAAACAGCCCCCCGATGCGATCAAAAACCTTTCCATCCCATAATTGTGGAGGGACACCCAGAACTCTGATCCATGCAATTCTTTCGAGACCAACCGATTGCCCCCTCCACATAGAGAGTTTCGAAAACCAGGAAGACCAGGTATGCTCTTCCTCGAGAAAATCCAGAGCGTGGCCTTGATTTGGGATGGTAAGAAGGACCGAGAAACCGCCCAGGTATCTGACTTTGAATTTAGCAAAATTCTCGTTCCCAGGTATCTTGTCAAGACTACAGAGATGGGTCAAATCCGACGCCCGACCCAGCAAAGCGCAACCAGCCCATTCCTTGAACGAGGGAGTCACCAGATGGCCCAAATCCAAGACCTTTCCTTTCGTAGTGGAGGATGACGAAGGACAGCCCGCCGCAACCATGGCGTAAGACTTCCCCCCGGACACGTAGGCCTCCTTCAACCCCCCAACAATGGGTGCATCAGACTTAGCAGACCCAGGCTTAGGCTGATTAACCAGGGTAACCGGCGACCCGTCACGGTTAAACCTCTCCAGATTGGCAACTATCTTGGCGTTCCCCACCCTAATCCTGTTGAGTACCCTCTCCAAGTCCCATCGGTTGCTCACTTTCTCAAACTTGATAAACCCAAACCTTTCTCCCACCTTGTTCCTCCTTCTTGAGATGAAAACATCAACTACCTGTCCAAAGCTTCTGCACTCCTTCTCCAGATCCTCCTTTGAACATCCTTCCGGAAGATTAGTAACGTAGTAAGAGACGACATCGTTACCACGTACCCACGGAGAGATCTTCTCCTTCTGCACCGTCTTCTTTCCCTTCCGGTTGACGAGATACCAGGCGCCTGACTTTTCATCTCCCATTGCCATTTTCTGAGGATTGGTTCTCTTGCTTAGCTTAAAACTAGTTAACATTAATCCATAGGTTATATATACAATTCCTATCTTTAGTTTCTTTTTTCCAAATAAGTCAAACCATCATGATTTTCGTTTCCTTCCTGTTATTTATTCAAGACCACCCAAAAGTCAAAACAATATATATTTATATATACTACAATCTAATATTCCATTTTAGACTAAATAATGATTATAAGTTATGGCTCGTTAACGAATTATAACTCGAACTAAATTCAATTACATCGTTAAAGCTTATTTACTCTATAACACACTAAAAACCAACACTAATTAAATCATTATATTTTATATCCGATTGGGTGTGTTTAGAGGATGATTGATATAAAATAAACTATACTTTTATACTGCTCATCAGATGCCATCTCTTCCATGGCGAGCATTGCATTTATGAATGATGTGCTGATAAGTGTATATGAAAAGTGGGGTTCTACACTATCAAATTTTAAATTTATAAAACTGGTAATTCACCAGGGGACTATACCAACACACTAAGGCAAGTATACCTGTCGTGCGTAGCACAGTATTGGTAAACACCGGGTTGTCGAACCTCAAGGACACGGACTTTGTTTAAAACAGTCGATTAATACTTGTTGCCGGGTTTTGGTTTTAAGATTTTATGAATAAAATTACTAAAACAAACAATTGGAAATAGCGGAGAAAATTCAGTATTTGAGGGAGGATCGCTTAGGCATTGACTCCTCCACCTAGGTTCGATAGACGCACAGGTTATGTTTATGCCTTATCGTTATGGTGAATCAGGGTCCTAAGACAAGGCTACCTAACTCCTATGGATAGGTTCACGTTTAGGGTTATAGACACGCCCTACACGGTTACTACTGTTCCATGGTTAAGGACTGATAAGTTGGTTGTGTTTCAAGGTGCCCTAGGCTAAGTCCCGAGCTATCGGTGACTCAACTCGCAACTGGTCGAAGGGTTAGGATAGGTATGGTCCTAACGATTCTAGGGTTGTGAAGCGGTTGTGTTCTTATTGCAAGGTTGACCTAATAGGCCCTGGATACGACTGAGCAGCGGTAGACCCGACCTATCGGTGACTAATCGGTTACTAGACAATACCAAGGGTGGCTACTAGCAGAGGGTAGGTGATTTCTCACTCATCCCTACAGGTTGAACTCCTAATTGGATACTAGGGTTTCCTAACGATCACGACTATTTCTAGTTCGTGCGTACGCCGCAGATTCTGTGATTCGGCTATACGATAGATTCCTAACTCGAGATGGACTGCATGCTAAAGCTAGGTTTCCACAAGGTTAAGAAATGGGCTAGATTCAAGATGGAATTCAATTTCATCAACCAAACAATAAGAACATAACGTTTACTTTGAAAACACAATCATAAACGAAAATCGATACAAAACATAATCAAACCATAGGCGGAATCGTCATAGCCTAAATGATCTTATGAGTTTAGCCAAGCATGTTCATATTCAAATAATACTCAACAAAGTTCAAAATGAATTGCATAATCAAACTCAAACACAATACCGAAATGTAGCTCGAAATGATGAAAATCGAAGATTCTCGACTTGTCGAATGCTCCAAGTCTTCAAATGCTTCAAAAAGCTTCACTCTAGGCTTGTTCTCTGCTTCTAGGGACGAATTGTGATGAATGGGGAGGTCCTCTATTTATAATATCTTGAGAATTAGGGTTTCCAAAAATTCTGGTCCGACGCACCACTTGCAAGCCGTGGGAGGGGGTTTCACGGCCTAGGCAAGTGGTGCGCCATCGGCAAATCAGCTCTGATCCTGGTAACTGGGCCGCATGGGCGTGGGACAATGTCGGCACATG
>JBCNJP010000469.1:0-21202 GCA_039602395.1 Deinandra increscens subsp. villosa
TTATCATATTTAATCATTGTTTGCATCGTTGCTTGAACCGAATTTTGAATAGCCGCGAACGCTTGAAAATCGGACATTTTAGAAAAGCCGGTTACTGTTCACTCCGAACCTCGTCCGAACTTCCTCCGAACTTAGTCCGAACTTAGCTACGCCGAACTCTCTCCGAACCTGACCTTCGGAAGAACAAAAACCAAACAAATCCGAACAATCACCGAACTCTGTCCGAACGTTGACCGATCCCTCACCGAACCACGATAATGACCAAACGTTGTCCGAACCTCAAGTTCAGAGCGGTTATGCCGAACTTATCCGAACCTCAAATGAGACAGATTTCTCTCGACGTCATTTTCTCGATTTTCAACGTTTTTTACTGGAATTTTTGACAAGAATTCAAGCAAACTTGATAGAAACAACTCAGGAATGAATTTTGAATGAAAAGCACACTCGAAACAATCAAACGAACTCAAAAATGATTGATATTTTCGCAAAATCGTGAATTTGAACTCAAAAACTCCGAGAAACACTGATTTCCGACTAGTAGAGCAAACCAAAAGCTCTGATACCACTTGAAATTGCCTGAGCGTGTGGATCTTCTACTTAGTCGTAATGAAATCAATGTAAACAAGTAAAACACAGAGAGTAAATACAAATATGCTTTGTATTAACCACAGAGATGACCACAAAGTACACAGAGAAGATATGACGCGGAGCTACTGAATTTAATACAAGACATCCTATTTATATAAGCTGAAACACGACTAGCCGAACCTCAAGTTCGGCCACAAGTTCGGAGATGTCCGAACTCCAGGTTCGCTGGGAGTTCGGACATCAGCAGTCTTGTGCGAATCGTCTTGTATTCGATACTTCACATGACGATCAGGACTATGTATCAACAATATATACATATACGGATTTGTGATAGTGATTATATGCCTAACTCAATTATATCAAAGTTATTAGCTAATGGGGTTTACATCGTGATTAAGGGATTGATTTAGTGTCAGGACCATATTTGAGCACAAGTTTCTCATATGATTCATCACACAAGTGCGAAAATCATGTGTGATGCTCGTTTTCGGTTGAATCTACATCAATGCTCACCCATTGATGATTTTTAAAGCTTAAGAACACACACTACACCAAGAACACACACACAAAAATGCTCTCTCTGTAGAATAATCCAGGAGTGGCGTATTCCATATAGGGTTTTCTCAACAGTATTTATACTACTAGAGAGAGCATATGACAAAAGGAATGTTTGACACAACAAACATTACATAGATTTCAGCAATGAATATTCCATCAGACAGACAAGTTCGCTAAGCATTAAACAAGTTCGCTAGGAATTAGCAAGTTCGGTAACAAGTCCGCTAAACAATAACAAGTTCGCTAACAAGTTCGCTAAACACAAACAAGTCTGCTAACAAGTTCGCTAAGCAATAACAAGTTCGCTAAACACAAACAAGTCTTCTAACAAGTTCGCTAAGCAATATTAAGTTCGCTAAGAACAAAACAGGTTCGCTAAGATCATGAACAAATCTGCTAAGTAAACAAGTCCGCTAGGAATAAATTAAGTTCGCTAAGACATGTATATTGAAAAATCTACAAGTACGCTAAAAGTAAAACAAGTCCGCTAAGTACAAGATTAGAAGTTCGCTAAGAAAAAATACAAGTCCGCTAATACAGGAAACATAATTATACTAAGTACAAACCCAAAATCTATTACAAAAGCAAAGTATCAATTCTAGTTAAGGCATCAAGAGGTCTTCATCAGCAATACTCAACGGTGAACGGTTTGTGTTGCCAACAACCAAAATGGGTTCCAAGAAATTGTACCCTTGTTGGCAATGCAAACACTTTGAGCTTCAAGCCACCTGACCGAGTAGTTTGAGCAGAAATCTCCAGTTTTCTCTTGTGGCTTCTTTGTCTTTATCAGAAAGCACAGTAATTCCAAGATCGTACAGCTTCTAAATATCTTGCCAGACAAGCTTCTTTAGATCATTGTAGTTGTTCATCTCTACTAATCTCTTTTCCTTATCAAGGATGACACTTGATCCATGATCTTCTATCAACTAGTAGGTTGTTGTTCTTATGACTTCCTTATCAATTGTAAGTTTACCCATACCTGCAAGTCTAGTACACCACTAATTTAAAAACATTAAAAAGTAGTTGGCGTCATAGCATTCGTATGGTCTTATTTGAACAGGAATGGTTCGCATCTTCTCATAGTAGATCATCTTCAAATAGGATATTGAAGGAAGTCGGAGTTCTATTGCTGCAAAGATTCTGATAGACTCAGAACTGACTCTTTCAATCACCAATTCATGAGTCTTTCCATTTTAGTACCAGCTGACTATTGGAGCATGTTTCTGATTCCGCGGTATAATCTTCACTTTCACCTCCTTCCAACGTCCTTGAACATTCCACGTTGAGGGGCGCGGAGACGCCTTTTCTCTGCAAGCAGCTGAGCTTTCTTCTCCTCTTCAGGAGTTTACTTGTTCTTCTTGTGCTCATAAGCAGCATTGATTAGTGAAACAGCTTTCACACCTTTTTCATGATTGGTGTGATTCACCAGATCAAGGTATTTTAGCTGTTTGAGCTCCCGTGAGAATAAGCTGCGGAGAGCTCTGAAGTCTGCAAAGATTTGAACATATCCGTTTCGCCTCTTCACTAGAAATGCATCAAAGGCCTCATCATACTTCCATCCAAGGATTTTCATCCCATAATTGACATTTGGGTTGGTAGGCATCTTTCTTAGGTCTTTGGCAGTGAATTGCTGCATAGCCTTTTGATTTGGAGCCATCTTTTCCCATTCGTCATAGATGGGAGGGTTGTCTTTCCTCTTGAGAGCCTCAGCTCGTTCCTGCTCTCTGAGTCTGATCTGTTCTAACTTTGCCAAACGTTCAGTCTTTCGGTACTCACACACAAACTCTCGTAGACCTTTAAGTCGCTTCTTGTTGTAAGCCTTTTTATCCACATTCTTGAATCTACAATAGTTGCGGAGTTCCTCGAAAGTCATCCTGTTGGTAGTGGATTTGATGTATTCTTTAGTATCAGGATCTTCATCAGAAGAGTTTTCAGGAGGAGGAAGATATGTGTTGCCAATGTCAAGTACAAGATCAGAAAGATGGTCGCAGATAGGAATAAAATCGACCGTTTTGTTGGTGTCAGCAAAGACATCCTAGAGGGGATCAGATTCAGCTTCAATAATTTGGTTTTGAGGAAGGTGTGAATTCAATCTTTCCTCATCAGTGTACAGCTTGGTTAACTCAATTTCGGTAAGACTCATCAGATACTCTAATGAAAAGTTGTCACTCATTAGAGTTCTCACCATGTGAGCTATTTCAGATGTATCTTCTTCATCTACATTCGTGCCCTCTAAGTTAGTGACGATGCGGATCCTTGGTTCATCTGTTCTGGCTGACTCAGAACGATCTGGCAAAGTACTTAAGCCTTTTCCGTATACGACAGCAGGAAGATGTCCTGATTCATATCTTTTTAGTGCATTGGCTTTTTCTTCAATCAGTCGGTTCTATTCACTGTATGTTTCTACAATGAGTGCTCGACGAGACCTATCTTTTTCAGCTTCCCTTCTCAGCTGCTCCTCTGCTATTTCCTCAGGAGTCAATTTTCTCTTTCCCTTATCCTTGTCGGAAGGTCTGGGTTGCTCTGTGACAGCAGGTTCTTGAGCTGCCGTCAAATTGGCATCAACTTCCTCCCTTTCAGAGTCAAAGGAGAAATGCATAAAAGAGGCTTCAAAGATCTGTTCATGAAGGTCTTGCTCAGCAGATACTGCAGGATCAGTTTGACTTTGAGATTCTTGACCAGCACTTATTTCAAGGTTTATGAATTCAGCGTCTGTTAGGATAAAACCTGGAACATGTGGGGTGATGTCCAAGGCAAGAGTCTCTCCTGTAGACATGACAGATGATAGAGGCGCACTCACATATTCATCGTCTACTTCCATCTTTACTTGGATTGGAGTAGGAAAAAGAGGTTCCTCTTCATCATCATCTTCACTAACGATCGTATCCAGATCAATGTAGTTCAATGGATTAGCTTCATTCTTGAGCACGTTCATTCTCTGACTTAGCTCATTCATGTCATCTTTGTCTCCAAAGTCTACAAAGTACGGATGTTCTTCATATGATGTTTCTTCACCATCATCAAGATTCTCAATTAGGATTCCACAAGAGTTTCTTCTTGAGTAGATTTTCTCCGCATAGTATTCCCTGAAATTTGTCATTTCAAAGTCTAAGAAGGCTGAGTCGACGTGCATTTGACAGACACCTTCAGTCACGGGAACTATGGTAGAGGAGGTAGAGATTTCAGCATGAATGGTGGGAACAATGGATAGTTGAAGAGGGTTGTCAAGTTCAGCTTCAGACTCTGCACTTATGGATCCCTCAATAGCAAGAGCTTTATTTGCCAGTGCAAATCTTGGAAGTTTCAGATTTTCAGGTACCAAGGCAAGCTTCTTGATTGAGTCCCGTGTTTCATCAACAGGTTTGTCATAAAGGAGGCTGTTGACGAAAGATTCTTCGTCATCCGAGAAGTTCAGCTCATCTCCTTCAATGACCGTATCAGCATCAACCTCAAAATCGCTGTCATTCATAGGGCTTAAAGTATCTTGAATGCCAGATGAGTCTTTGCCAGCAAGAACAGTAGTAGAAGATATAGAATCTTGAGAATTACCTCCTTCACTTCTTTGATCAGTTTGAGGTTGTTCTTCTGGTAGCTCAGTCTCTTGATCACCAGTATCATCATCTGGTTTGTCGCTTGATTGTTTGTCTTCATTTGATTTGGCTAACAAATCTTTGAGTCTCAGAATTTCTGTTTCTTGTTCAGCAATTACTTATGACTGATCATTAATCTTTTGATTTGCCACTTGTAGAAAAAAAGTGAGGTGACCATTCTGACTCTGAAGATTGACAATTTCAGCTTGAAGTTCCATTACCTTTTCAGATTCAGAAACTGTTGGGCTAGTAGGAACAATACCAGCTGTGTCAGTGGTGGTAACAACAGCTTCAGCTAGCTCCTCCAGTGGTCTCATATCCATATCAAACCTCTCAATTTGTTCAGTAGGAGACGGAGAGACGGTTGTTGTAGCTAAGGTTGTATCAGATTGAGTGCCAAATGAACCCACAACTTCATAATCATTTAGTGAGCCGGGCTTTCTCCTGACTTTGTGTTTTTCTGTACAGGACTTGCTTCTCTCAGCTCTGATCATGATGAACTCAGAGGATATATCTCTGTCTTCAGCAGTTCTTGTTAGATTTTCTAAGATTGTCTTAGGAGGAAACTGAGGAGGGTTGTCAGGCTCATCGAGATCATAAGTCAGATCGACTTGATCGAGAGACACTGAAGTCTCATCATCGTCTTGTTCATCCTGTGACGGACTATAGATTTCATCAGAGGATGATTGTTGTGTCTGAACGGTAGAGGCCCGGAATAATCTCCAGTCCTCTGTCTTTTCCGAGGATGAATGCCCTAAGGTTGTGCAGGACTGTCATCAGAGTCTGAAGAGTCAGACTCTTCATCATTATCACCATCGTCTCCTTCTTCTTTTTCAGACAAGTTCACTAGTACAGGACTTGAGGTACGTTCAGTAGGCTCGGAAGCTTTAGGAGTTGTACCCTGGAGATTCCCAAGGTCTTCAGCAGCAGCAGGATCAGTAATAACTGGTGCATTCAAATCCAGTTGAGGTTGGACTTGAGCAGCTTCAGCATTTTCTTCTTGTTCTTTGACAGCCGCTTCACCCATTTGGATATCTCCTTCAGCACCAGCAGGAGCAATCCGAGCGATCATCTCGGGAAAGAATGGTACAACAATCCCTTGATATTTACCTTTATGGTACTTGCTGTATGAGCCAGTGTTCATTGAGCTTGTGGAGAAGGTCTCTCCTTGCTTGATCAAGTTAGGGTAATAATGATCCAGTATAGCTTGAATAAAGCGAGGATACATCAGAAACTTCTTTGCTCTTCCAGTAGGGTGTAGGTTAGCAATCATCCACTTGAGGAGTTGGTGAGATAGATTGAAACCCTCATCAGTGATAAACCCATGTAAAGCCCATGCGGTTTCTTTAATGAAATCATCTGGAGCTGCCTTTCTGTGTCCAAAGGCAGCAATGAAGAAGCTGATTATAAACTTCCAATTGGTTGGAAATAAGGTCTTGAGTATCTTGTTGCTGACATATGGGAGAAGACGCCATAATATCCCATCCTTGTGATTGTTGATTGCCACTGAGTCCTTGTGAAAGACTTGGGCATGCCAGCATCTTGCAAGTTCAGGACCATTCTGATCTTCTCCTGAGTAATTTCAACATCAATTTTCTGGATCCTGGACCTTATTACACTTAAATCATCATCAAGCTCAGCAGATTGAGCATTTTTCCAGAAAGCTTCAATGATACCCTTGTAGATAACAGGGTTAATCTGAATTGATGTTACCCATGTTGATTGTTGCAATAGGTCAATGGCTTGCTCATCAGCACCTTCCCAGTTTTTTGTTAAAAATGCACCTTCCGTTGTGCAAGCGACCATACTCCAAAGCTTCTACAGCTTGCCTGGGATGTATCAACACATATAGAATTACAAGATTATATCTAAGTTGACACCAAATGAATGTCATGTCACACTAGACTCGTGATAGTGACAGAGCTTTTCATATTAGAATCAATGACATAAACTAAATCACATAGTGCATATACTCCAAAATGATCACAAGCAACCGGAATATCATGATTAACAATAGCAAGTATCTTAGGATGTAAAAAAGTTGTGTGTGATAAATTAAAATCTGGAAAACAAGGAGCCAGATCTAAATCTCCATTAATTTTAGCATAATTAAAAGTTTTGCATGATAACAACAAATTGACCCAAAAACTTAGTCCGAATCACCCAAATTTTGACTTGTTGTTGAGTCAAGGATAAATTTATTGAAAAGTCTACTACTTAGACTCAACAACAGTCAGAAACATCAAATCTAGGAAGTTTTGACAGTCTGGGATCAAAAACCAAGGTCTTTAAGTTCAATTGGTATAAAATGAGGTTTTAGGATTCCAGTTTGTCAAATCAGTTCAGGGAAAGTCACATTTGGGACTTGGTTCCACCCGAGCTTGTGAATCCATTGATTTGGTGTCTTACAATGGAGAACAGGAACAACTTAGTCTAAATCAGCACATTTACGTATAGGAAAGGGAAGTTAGGATATAACAGGTCTGTCCTATTTCAAAAGCCAATTAGATGCATGCAATAAGTGTAACACTGACTTGTCAAACTACCAGAACAATCCTAGTATATTAGAAATCCAAATACTGATCTATTGGTATGAGGAATTCACTCCGGTCCGCTAAGATCAGTAGGATTTCACATGCAAATTCATAACACTTAGAACTTACTATGAAGTGTCTAGATCACATTTCAACAACAACTGAGATTGTTTAAAAACAACAAAGTCAAGTTAACACACATGAGCTTGCCAAGTGTCCTAATGGGTCAAAAAGTTCAATTTTGAACATTGAAGGACATAATGTGGTAATCTATGCTTAACAGATTAGATGGTGTCTTTAGCATGTTAAATTCAATCCAAACACAAAAATTTATGCACATAAGGATCAAGAAGCACACAACTAAGTCACCAAATTCTCATTTAAGCAAAATAACCACATATGTCTCATAAAGTCCATTTCATGCAAAATTTGACTTATCAAAGTCAAAATGACCAAGTAAGTGTTCAAACAGAGCTTAATTACCTGAGATAGTTCATATGAACCTTAGAGGTGTCATAGATCACATCCTTTGTATTATGCTCACAATTGATCACAAAGATGATTAAATTAACTTAGATAGGTCAAAATAGTCAAATAATTTTAACTTTGTGTCAAATAGGTCCAAGATCATTTCACCTGAGTTATTGACTAGTTCCAGACACATGTGGATCCTAACCAGACTAAACCACCAGTGTTGGGATCAATTGGATGTTAATTAACACAAAGAAAGACATTTATTCAAGTAATAATGAAAGGATAAAGTTCTACCTGATTAATAATCTAAAAGCTTTTATTGAGAAACACATAACTTTGTGAAGATCTATGAGTGACTAAGATCTAAACTAAGGTGTAGAGAGTTCTCAATTGACTCAGTGATTAATCTGCTGGGATCAAGCAATTTGTATTAGACATTGGATAAGCTTCAATTGTAACAATCAAAATAAGGATTTGCCCCTGTGTAGCCTAGTTTGAGCCTTAACTCAATTGCCATTTGTTAGAACAACATACCTCTTTGATGATCTATATTTTTCTAAGATCACTTGACAGAGATGCAATGATCTCGAACAATATCACAACAGTTTCTGTTATAGGATCAGGCAAAGTAAGTTAAATTCAAGAAACAGATATACACAGTAAATATAGGAAAATGATTTAATCAAATAGAGTTAAAGACTTAATTGAGAAAAATTAACTTAAACCATCAATTTCACTAATGATCAAACCAATCAGGAGTTATCAACAGTTTATGAGTTCTTGATTCATCATTCAGTCAGTAACTAACAAGATTAAGGAAATATGATAGAAGACAAGGTGAATTCAAAACAATGTGAAATTCTCTATGTCAATCCTATCATGAGAGTCGGAAAAATCAAGGAACTTCAAAGTTGTCAACTTAGGACACATGGGCACATCTCAATAAACTGATTTGCAAATCTCATATAAGATAGCAGCAGCCACAGTGATACTTAGTTGCTTAACCAAAGTCCCACAATTTTAGAGAACAGAGAAATTTCTAAGTTACCAACTTCAGCAGTGGTTGTATCAAATAGCATAGATTCAAACATTATAAGTAACTTATAACATTCAAACCACTATCTAATACAAGTTTACCAATAGTTATCAAAATTTAAATAAATATAAAGTTCATCCACATTTAAACCGAATCCCCTGTACTCAAACCTTTCGGTTTCAAGGGAAAAATTGATAGATTGAGATTCTCATACCTTAAATGCGTTCACAAGAGAAGTATGAACAAGAAAAAGCAGAGGAATATGTTTAATCACCAAAATTTCAATATTAGAACCCTAGAAATTGATCTCGCATACTCACAGCTCAAGAACATCAACAACCGATCCTAATCGAGTCAAAATAACCTAACAAGACTGAGAAATCAAACCTGTAATCACAATAGGAGTGAGTGGATCAACCCTAAATATTGAATGTATTACAGATTCAAGAGCGAGATAGGAGATTTTGATCGAACAGTGATGAAGTTGAGTCACCGGTTTGAGATAGTGAGCGGGTGTATGTGAATGTTTGAACGAGTGAATGAAGAAAAAAGACTAAGTCTCCCTTTTATAGTATTAGGTTTAGCGAACTTAGAAATATCTATGATTTTAAACAAGTTCGCTAAAAGCAGTCTCAAGTCCACTAAGAGGAAGCCGACCAAGACAAGTTCGCTAAAGAGAGATATATGTATGAACAAGTTCACTAAGGCCTAAAAGAAGTACGCTAAGCCTAAGGAAGTTCGCTAAGGCAATGAAAGTTCGCTAAGCCTAAGGAAGTTTGCTAAGGCTTGAAACAAGTACGCTAAGGCCAAACTGAAACTTGTTAATATAAATTTTTCTAAGTAAAACTGAAGTCCGTTAAGGTGTAAACAAGTTCGCTAAGAACTAATTTAACCTCAGTAGACTTTTAGACAAGTGGAGAAGTTCGCTAAGGCAAAAACCCTCTTAGCGGACTTCTGAATAAAAAGTAAATACAGGAGAAGTTCGCTAAGGACAAATTCTACTTAGCGGACTTCATATCCCATGAAAATATTCTAAGTATATAAGAGAAGTTCGCTAACAACAAGTGTTTAGCGGACTTCTCAAGGCTTAGACAAGTTTTTAAAGTTAAAGAATTTAATAGAAAAGGAGAAGTTCGCTAAGGACTAAAGTCAACTTAGCGGACTTCTCACCTTAAAGTTAAAATGAATAAAAATGCGAAGTTCGCTAAGAACAAATTTGTTCTTAGCGGACTTTAAAAATAAGGAAGAAACATGTTCAAGTCCAAGAACAAATTCGCTAAAGGCAAACAAGTCTTCAAACCTGCAAATTGTTCTTAGCGGACTTCCCTCAAGAAGAAGTTCGTTAAGGCAAAAACAAGTCCGCTAACACCAGAATTTAAAAACAACTAAGGAAAAATTCTAAGTCTTAAATTTTTACCAAAAATAAAAAATTTAAACTTTAACTACAAGACTGAAACCAAAAGGCATGTCTACCACCAATAACCTACCAGGAAGATAAATTTTGTATAAATAAGCCATGCACTCCTTAACTTCAACAAATTTGACAAGGACACATCTAGTACCTAAATTTGACTTTTACTGGTCAAAATTCCACCCGAACTCAAAATTTCCATTTTCATCCGAGTTGGGTCAATTTTCCACCCGAACTCAAGATGTCGTTTTTTTTTAAGTTGGTTAACTTCAAACCAATTCAAGGATTGATTCTAGCACAAGTTGGTCAATTTTACACGAAATTTGGAAATTTAAGTACATTGACTTAAAATTCACCTATTTTTGCATGGTCGTGGTCAGACATGTTTAGAATCATACCGGTCATTTACGTGATCAATAACACTAACAATTCAAATCACCTTTCGTATCCGGTACCCTAAGTCAGATTGTCGGTAGTGTTTATCCACTTAAGCTCAGACAAGGTAATTTTCAACATATTTATGTGATGTATTTATCATGTTTTGTCCGATTAGTGAAAGATGTTATTAACCTTATATACAATTTAAGTCACCAGAATTCTACCATGGGTCATTTTTCCACTTCGGATACAACCCACACACATAAGAATTTTAAGATCTGAACATATGGAATTTCTTCAACATATGACAACTTATATTATTTTCCCCTATTTCTTTAGTGTTAAGTAGCTGATTTCATGAATGGATGTTAAGATGGATCGCGTGCATACAAGGTCATTGCGTTTGCAAAGCAGATGTGTAACGGATAATGATGAATGTGATGATGGGATCGCGTGGACACAAGGTCATTGCTTTCGCAAAGCATATGTGCCACGGATTTATTGATCGATGAAGCAGCACAGGTCTTTGCGTAAGCAAAACAGATGGTGTGCTGATGAGTGAAATCAGGGACTTAATGCTAAAGAAATATTCGTGTGTGTTGGCATATCGTACTTAGCTCAGACTTAGGAAAATTTAAAGAATTTAGCACTGGTAGGCTTATAGGTTCACATTTTCAAGCAAATTAGTGTGTAATCACAAAAATAGTCTACTTCTAAGTATGTTGAGCCTACCGACACATCAAATGATAGAATCACCGGTCGATTGGATCATATCTTATGGTTAGATCGACAAGACCAGAATCATATCATGTTCTTTACATTTTGTCCGACCACAGACCAAAGATTTTTTATTTTTCTTTGTTTTTGACTTGTGTTTAAAAACACTTTTGACTTTCAACATAGACACTATTTTTGTTGTTTTTGTCAATTTTTCAATGTTTTGGTTTATCTTCCACATTGCAGGACCGGCAGACAGACACAAAAACAGAAATAAACAAGAAAAATCTTTTTGGTCTTTTCAAAATGAATTTGACACGGGACGACCACAAACAAAAACGTTCAGGTCAAATCAAGGTCAAACAAAACATGAAAATTGACTCATGGAGTCAAAATAACAAATAAACTTAAAACATTTGCAGGAAGTAACTATATACATGTAAAGAAAGTAACATATAACACTCCTAAGCAGATACACCTATGAAATCAAGACACTAACATACTAGGGAAAGGAAAAAGCTTAATCATAGTTAATCATGCCTACATCACTAACCAGAAAGTTAAACCTAGACATATCAAATGGTTTAGTGAATAGGTCTGCTAACTGATCATCAGTACCAACATGGACTAAGGTAACTAGATTTTTCTCAGCACAATCCCTAATGAAATGGTATCTAATCTCAATATGTTTAGTCTTAGAATGCTGAATAGGATTTTTAACAATAGAAACAGCAGCAGTGTTATCTATATGAATAGGGGTACCCATGAAATTCAAACCATAATCCAGCAGCTGATTCTGAATCCAAAGCACTTGAGAGTAGCAGGAGGCAGCAGCAATGTACTTCGCTTCAGCCGTTGAGACTGACACTGTTGTCTACTTCTTGCATTGCCATGAGACCAGACGGTTTCCTAAGAACTGAGCTCCTCCCGTTGTAGACTTACGATTGAGTTCACAACCGGCGTAGTCACTGTCTGAGAAGGCTCGAAGATCAAAGGTTGAATCTTTAGGATACCAAAGTCCTCTATTCGAGAATATTGACTGTCTGAGATAGGCTCGAAAAATCCTCTTCACGGCCATCAAGTGCGATTCTTTTGGCTTACTTTGGAAATGGGAACATAGACAAACTCCAAACATAATGTCGGGATGACTTGCTGTCAAATACATAAGAGAGCCAATCATGGACCTGTATAGGTGCTCATCTACACAAACACCATCCGGATCCTGATTCAACTTGTGACGACTGACTACGGGAGTAGAAAAACCTTTAGAGTCTTGAAACCCAAACTTCTTTAGGATCTCTTTCACATATTTCCCTTGGCTGGTTAAAATGCCATCAGGCTACTGTTTCACTTGAATTCCGAGGAAAAATGTCAGTTCACCCATGGCACTCATCTCAAATATCTTCTTCATTAGTTCCTCAAATGCATGACATAGGTCGACGTTGGTTGATCCAAAAATGATGTCGTCGACATATACTTGCACTAACAGCATATCTTCTCCAACGTGACGTATGAAGAGAGTCTGATCAATCACACCCCTTTCATAACCATTAGACAGCAGATAAGTAGATAATGTCTCGTACCACTTCCTTGGGGCTTGGTGTAGACCATAGAGGGCCTTGTCCAGTTTGTAACATTTCTTGGGAAAAGATTTGTCGACAAACCTCGGAGGTTGTTCTACAAATACGTCTTCGTCAAGCTCTCCGTAGAGGAACGCGGTCTTCACATCAAGTTGATAAACAGTGATATCATTGATGCGGACATATGCCAGAAAGATCCGCATTGCCTCCAGACGAGCGATAGGTGTGTAGACATCTTCGTAATCAATGTCGTCAACTTGCATGTACCCTTTCACAACCAGGCGAGCTTTATTTTTAATAATAATGCCTCAGTCCTCTCTCTTGTTTTTGAAAATCCATTTAACAGGTATAGGCGTTACACCTATTGGTGGATCAACCAAGTTCCATACATTGAGCAATTTGAATTGTAGTACTTCCGTTTGCATGGCTTCAATCCAGTTATCATCCAAAAGGGCAGCAACAGGATTTTACTAAGTACAAACCCAAAATATATTACAAAAGAAAAGTATCAATTCTAGTTAAGGCATCAAGAGGTCTTCACCAGCAATACTCAACGGTGAACGGTTTGTGTTGCCAATAACCAAAATGGGTTCTAACATTTAGTATTGATGGAAATGTGACATGCATGTAGATTTTATGGGTGTTGTAACTATTTAACCTTGTTGCATGTAAATCATAAAATGCATATAGGTGTATTAATGTTAATGTAGATGAACATAGTGCATGCATGTGTGTTTTATACTAGACTATTAGTGTGTGTGTGATTTTTTTAGTTCTCAACCGCTTTAGAGGGATAGCAAACAATGGGTGTTAGAGTAATATGATAAAAAGGAAAGGAAAGGTACAAGGTTATACCTAGAGTGGTTGTTGCATGGACTTGGTGTTCATATAGCTAAGGTGGGATCCATGCACGACCTTCATACGTCAAGAGGAAAGTTTGAGGTAGGAGTCTCGTGGTGCACATGGTGGCGATTGGTTGAGTGGGTTGCATGTATTGTGGTCTGAGGATGTGTTTTATGTAGGAGACGGGAGGAGAGGTTTGGTTGGTGGTGTCGGATATTATGGGTTGTTGGTAGTTTGTAGTTGTTGCCCGATGGTGACCTAGGAGCCTAGAAGATGGATGAGGGAGTTAAGAAGGATGGGGTGATCGAATGGAGTGTTGCATGGAGGAGTGGTGACCGTATGGTGGTAGGGTGGAGATTTGGTGTGTGTGTGTGTGTGTATGTGTGTGTGTGTGTGTGAGCCGAGTGAGGAAAGGAGGGTGAAGATATGGAGTTGATATATAACCGGGATGTGGGCTTAGGGTCATTATCCCGCTGCCCATATTGGTCAATGGTTGTGATGGATTTGATAAGTGGCCAATGAGACTTCATGCATTTGCATGGGTCTTGATTGGTCCAGTGGGACTTTTGTGGGAGGTTGTGAGATCATGGTGAGATTCTTAAGCAACCTTATCCATTGGCTTGAACCATGTGCTTAACTCCTATTGGGCAATGATGTTACACTTAGGCCCCTCAAGTTTGATTCTAGGTTAGTTTAGGGACTTCCTAGGTTGAGGTGGCATGTGTTTGTTGGTCACTAGGGTGTGACATGGCCCAATGGGGTTTAAAGTCAATGCATGGACTTGGATTGGTGAGGAGGAGAATATAGAATGATTTACAAGCAACCTCATGCATTGGGTGATTCCCATGCATGGGATCCTATTGGTTTCTTGATTTCTATTTTAGTCCCTAAGGTTTACCTAAGTTGCTTATTTGGTTTACTAGGGAATCGAAGGAGAAACCGGTTTATGGGCTTATAACCCGAACCGGGTTCACGAAGGCTAGAAGGAGTGGTCGGTTTTAGTTTCTAGGCTAAGGGAATATGGGTTGTAACCGAATTGTAGCCCAAAATAGCTATTGGGCTTAATTACCCTAACCAGCCAAACGAGTTAGGTCCCTTGTGGCTAGTTACTTGGTTACAGCCCAATGTGAGTATCAGAGAGACCCAAGCACTTATGTGTAAGTGTTTGGCCAAAGTTTAGAGTCTTAATGGGCCTTGGTGACCCGTAGGCTCTAAATGGGCTTATTGGGCTTAGGTGGCCCGAATATAGCAAGAGGACTAATCAAATGGGCTTCGCAGTCCATGGATCACTTATTGGGCCTTGGTGGCTCACAAGTGTTTGATTGGGCTTGCTATATACTTATTGGGCTTAGTGGTGAACTAATAGGCTTCAGATTGGGCTTATTGAGTTTGATAGGTGAAATATGGATAATGTTGAGAATGCGAATTGAGAGTGGTTGAGATTACAAGACGGGTGATCATGTGTGTGAATCTGTTTGTGTATATACATTTATAATTATCATTCGTATTTGTTATTAAATATGGTTCTTCTGTCCCTATAATGGATGATATGATTATCAATAAAATGGCACGAAAAATTTACAGTGAAAAATATATGGGTATTTATTGGTGTGGGTGTTACATCTTGAATAAAGGTGTTTGATTTGTGTTAGATCTATAATAAAGTTGCTTGATCTAGGTTAATGGATGCATGATAATCTATAAAGTTGCCAACTTGATGTCGGATTGCATGAGGATTAATTTTAAAAAAATTTGAAATTATGGTGAAAATGGCCTATTAGGTCATGCATGTGGTTAGGAACTTATGACATGGCTGGAAATATGTTAATTAATGATCTGTGTGACTTACATGAGATGATGATATGGTTTTATCATGGAATTAGCCTACATGTGGTAAATATATATTTACCAAAAATAAATAATTATGTAAATGCATGTGTATGATCATAAGATTACTTGATAGAGTGTTTGCATGTGATCAGTCAAATTAGTTATGAGTTATACGAGTGTACAAGTGCTAAGTCTCCTACCTCGGTGGGAATGACAAGACTTTGTACGATTTCCCCGTCAATGGTACATTGTATACACTGGATAACGTTGTAAATAATTACGACGCGTTATGTTTATCATCGCACAATGTGTTATATGTGATACACATGTTAGGTTAAATATAGAAAACCTAAATTCAATCACCAATGTGTACTCGAGTCCACTTGTCTGTTGTCCACGCGTTGTCGGGAAGGCTGGTCAACCCCAGTTAACACTTACACTGTTACGTGTCATTGAAAATGCGTGAGCGTGTTGATCATCTACTTAGTCGTAACGAAATCAATGTAATACGAGTAATACATGATGAGTAAATACAAACGAGCTTTGTATTAACCACAGCGAGTTTACACAGAGAAACATAGAAGATATCACCAAGAAGTTCTTCAATTCTATACAAGACTGCTATTTATACACATGAAATCCCGCTGGTCCGAACTCCAGGTTCGGACTTGTTCGCACGAGTCCGAACTCTAGGTTCGCCAGGAGTTCGGACCACAGCAAACATGCTTGTCCTTGTCTTGTATTCGATACTTCACATGACGATCAGGAACTATGTATCAACAAACTCCCCCTCGGCATGTGCAGTATCATCTTCCTTCTAAAACTTGTATCTTGTATGTTCAATCAAACTCTTCCTCGATCTTGACGATGAGTTCAATCTTGAATACTTGATATTGCATCGTGTGTAATCTCTTTATCAACAATCTTCAGAAGACTTGAAGTTGTGATGTTCTCTTTCCACTTATAAACCTGCCAACATAAATAATCTTGGCACAAAACGTCTCTTCGAGACTCCAAGAAATTTTGATTTTGAAATTGATTTTGTATTTCGTGTTGATCAAGCGGAAACAAATCAGAAACAAAATCTTTTTGGCTTTTAGAAACTTTATATCAAAACACACCTAAAATCTTTTTGGTATTTTCTGCCAAGAAATATAAAAACATTACAGAATCAGACACTATTTTTGTCTTTTGTGAGAAAGATCACGACTTGGGATCATATTGGACATAACATGTTGAACTACACTTCAATTTCGATTATTGTAGCCCATAAGCCATGTCGATTGCAGATATAATTTGTCCAACTTTAAACTCCGGCACAATCATACTCATAACATCTGGATATGTTAAGATATTGATTATACTTGCATTAACCTGTGTACCCCACACTATCAGACATACTCAGACATGTTTTGTTCATCACATTTTTTGTGATTTCACTTGTGATTTTAATCACATAATGAATATATTTATGATATAGTCAACTGTGTTCCATGCAAAAAGAAATAAGAACGTTAAATCATCTACCTTAAGGTCGATCTTTCGATACACAGATAAGGCCTCGGATTTAACAAAATAAGAAAATAAAACAATTTGAAATTGTATAAATCAACAACAATCAGGTCGGTCTTGTGGACATGCAGAGAAAGTCCGATGAGTTATACGAAACACCAAAGAAAATAAAGCAGAACGTCAAACAAACAACAATCAGGTCGGCCTTGTGAGCACGCAGAGAAAGTCCGATCGTTTGACAAAATAAAGAAAATCAAACAAGTTTAAATCTTTGCAAAATGAACACATGTCAAGCGTCAGATTTAGTGTATATCACATTTGAATACTTTCTGATTTGCCGAGCCTATCTTACACATTGATCAAATGGTCTTATGGCTTTTTCATCTATTTTATCCATGAGTCATACAATGTCAGCCAATGTACCATCATTTCCCAATCATGACGGATACAATTTCTCATTTTTCAATGTTTTTGGCTTTTTGCATTTTTCAATGTTTTTGCCGTTTTCAAATTTCTCCCCGTAAAAATGACAACTCTATTTATAGATTTTCATTTTTACCATTTTGAAAAACAACACACTATTTTTGTCTTTTTGCAAAAACAAACTCCCCCTCAAAATGAGACGAAGTGAAAAGCAAAGCAGAAATTGATCAACCAACACGAATACTTTAAGTTAAACATTTTGGAAAAATTAGATTGATTTTGAAATTCAGATTAAGTTATCACAGATATTTCACAATCAGCAATTTCTCAATCACCGATAGTTCTTCTTGAAATACCTGTTTTACACCAAATAAAACATTAGTCGCTTTGGGACCGACCCGATTTAACAGCGTCGGGTCGCCCGGTGTCTTCCACAAAGTCATTGTTGGCCTTGGAAACAACTTTTGGTTTCCAAATTCGTAAAATTTTTGATTTTTTTATCAAAACCGGAATCAGATTCAACTGACGTACTCAGTTTAGACCAAGACGATTTACAAGTTGATTTAATCTTTGGGGACCATGGTTCATAAAAAATTTGACCTTTTTTATCCACATATTTGGCAGTGTTGTGGATATATGCAATCGTCGGACAATCAGCAGCAAGATGTCCCGGTTGACGACATGCATAACAAAGTCTTTTTCTAAAAATGTTTGAAAATTGTTTTGATTTTTGAAAACCAGATGAGTGCTCAGAATCAAAATTATCAAAGAAATCATCAGAAGAGTCATACCTAGGAGATGGACTCCGTAAAGATGATGACCTTCCAGAATAATAAGAAGCTTCCTTCTAAGGAGGTGATTTCTTTGTAACTTTTGCTTTAACAACCTTCTCAGCCTTCACTGGTTTTGTTGCTTGAACCTGTACTTCTTTGATCTCATAACCCAAACCTTTGTGTTTGTAACAGGAAATCATTAAAGAACTTGAAGAAGAACCCAAAGCTTCTCTTGCTTTAGCTTCACTAGTAAATTTGAATTTGATATCCTTCAAATTGTTCTGTTTAATCAAAACTTTCTCTTCTTCGGTTGCAAATGAAGGACTTGAAGCAACCTTATCAAACACTTTTTCATTTTCCAGCAAGACAAACTTTCAAACAAATTTTGGAGCTTCACCCAAAGGCTTTTCTTTCTTCTTAGACTTTGACTTTTTCTTCTTGGGTGGAGTGGCAAATTTTGAATAATCATTCAACTCAGCTTTCGGATCAATTGGAGCAGAAGTAACTTCAATTAAATCCACTGGTTGAGGAACCAAGTGAACATTATCTTTCTAAGAATTCTCCGCACTTTTATCCTGTTTGTACAAGAAATTCAGCAATGTTGGTGAGAAATTGCAATTCTTCACTTGCCTTTTCAACTCCAAAATCTTCAAATGCAAATCATTAATCTTCTGTTGAGCCTCAAACACCTCCTTTTGTGATTTGATGAACTTTGCATTAACATCATCATATTCATAAGTTTGTAGTTTTCTGATCTTACATTCAGCAAATAACTCTTCAAGAACACTTTCTCTCTTTTGCTTATAAATCTCAACATCTTTAGTCAACACTTCATTCTTATCTCGATAAAGAACATTCTCATCTTGAAGCATAGAGATCTTGTTTTAAAGCTTTTCAACAGTAGCAGCAGTTTCAACAATAAGAGCACTAGCTTTTTCATATTTTTGCTGAACTGGATAACTTTTCTCAAATAAATTCTCAAAATCTTGAATTACATCTAAAGATTCAGCTTTGGCTTTCTCACACTCTTCAGCCAATTGTATCTTCTCTTTCAAAACATCTTCATGAATACGGACCAATTCATAATATTTCTTCTGAAAATCATCCAACTCTTTCTTAAGCACAACAAACTCTTCAGTTGACAATTTTGAACGTTTATCAAAACTTGCAATCTTCCTGTTCAATTTTTCACATTCCAGACACTTGACTTTTTCAGCTTTAGGGCTTTCAATAACCTTTGGTAAACCTTCTTGGACCAATGATTCACTTGAATAAGAATCAGAATCAGTCAAAATACTATCATCATCATCATGACGAGCAGTCAATGCAATGCTAAATGGAGCATAATTCTTTGTAGCTACTGAATCTGCATTCCAGGAAAATTCATCTGGATGCCAAAACGTTTCTGTCAAATTATTAGCAAAAGTAACAGATTTCTTCTCAACCTTATCAGCTTCATTCGATGGATGAAAAACTAAATGTGCATGTTGACCAGTTTTCAATTTATTATATGTTGAACTTGGACATTCTCGAGCAAAGTGACCATAGACGGAACACTTATAACATTTCACTTTAGATTTGTCCAAACCAATCTTACCTTCCTGATTCAACCGCTTCTTACCAGTTCTATTAAACAATTTCTTTGTTCTTCGAACCAACATAGCATACTGCCAGTTTAGATCCATTTCCTCTAAATGATCTTAATCGATTTGATCGTAATCTTCATTTGCCAATTCAGCATTACTCACAGCACCAGTGATAACACCAAAATATGAAGATACCAACGCAGACATCAAAGCATTATAATCATCGATAGTTTGAACAGACAATGCACTTTGAGTCAAAGAACTAGGAATCGAAACAGTACAACTCAGCAGAAGAATAACTTGGAATTTCATATTTACCTGGGAGAAATGTTGTACGGGGTGCAGAACTAAGAATATTAGATTTCCCAGCATTTATGGTTGAATCATTGTTACAATAATACACTGCAGGATTTTGAACTTGCTCAGGAAGTGAATTATTCACCCTTAACTCCATATCCCTTGCTTGGATTCTTTGAATCAAATCATTAAATGACAATTTTGGATATTCTTTATCATGAGTGACCATCATCACATAATTTTCCCATTTATCTGGTAAAGCTTCCAAAATCTTTTCTTGCTTATCAGCTTCTTCTTTTGTAAGATTCACCAACTTCATTTCACTCATTAAATGAGCAAATCTTGTGATCAGATTTGGAATCGATTCATTTTGATAATGCTTGAAACTATCAAATTCCTTCTTCAACACCTTTTGTCGACTTTTCTTACATTGGTCATTGCCTTCACATCGATTTTCTAGAGCATCCCACAAACTCTTTGCTGTGTAGTTACTTGAGAATTGATGTAATAATTATGTAGGCAATGCCATTGTTAAAGTACCATATGCCTTCTTCTCAGCTCGATACGCTTTCTTTTGTTCACCTGAAAGCTTCCTTTGAAGAATTGGCTCCCCGTCTTCACCTTTAGGATAAACATATTGATCAGAATATGACAACCACATATCAATATCATTCGCAGAAACATACATTTCAAACCTTGTAACCCAACTATGATCGTCTTCCAATTTGAGCAATTTAGGGACTTTCTGACTTGTTCCGATTTAATTATCATAGTTTATCATCGTTTGCATTGTAGCTTGAACCGAATTCTGAATAGCTGCGAATGCTTGAAAATCGGACATTTTTGAAAAACTGGTTACTGTTCACTCCGAACCTCCTCCGAACTGCGTCCGAACCAGCTCCGAACTTAAATTCGACTGAACTCCCTCCGAACCTGAACTTCGGAAGAACAAACAAAACTGGACCGAACTTGTACTGAAAGATGACCGAACTCTGTCCGAACTAGGACCAAACTATCTCCAAACCTGACCGAACTCTCACCGAACCAATAGAAGGACCGAACTTCGTCCGAA